>JAACNH010005346.1:0-20618 GCA_019447015.1 Hymenochirus boettgeri | reverse complement strand
CACATATCCTGCATCAAACGGTATGCTATATGTGTGGGTGCACACAGAGACGAGGCCACCAACTAGCTCAAATGGGACACATGCACAAATACAATTACAAGAAAAAATCAAAGTGCTTTGTAATTACAAACAGTCCCAAAACTTGGAAATTCCCCCCACAAATAATCAAAACTCCGGTCTAATAAGTAGGTGTCATGGCACTGTTTTGGATCTTTCAAACTCAAGTGTGGTAATGTAAGGGTTAATAGGTAATTATAATATGTAATAATAATAGGTAATATATAATCAATTCCATCTTTATCTATTTGAGTGTTTTACTGAGTAAAAACGTCGTATTCAGGTTTAAGATACCATGTTGGACTATGCAATCACTGTTATATCAGAAACCATCCACAAAAACCATGTAACCCAAAACAGGTAATGTAAAGTATCAGAGTCCGCACATGTTCCCTAGTTAATTAATTTTGGCTTGGGAAGAACAATACTGTCAGGGGCATAGCAGAAATGCATTGAAACATTTGGAGGGGCCCCAACAAGAGAAATGTTGCACAAAGTGAACTACACAGTTCCCTTCTCCCAGCGCTACCAGAGCCTCCTCAAAGGAAGTGTAAGAAGCCAAAAATTATTTTTTTGCATTAAAAAATGTCCCCAATAGTTAAACTGGAAACTGGGAATTTCACCTACTGGGACAGCAACCTGGGAATTTCCACCATTACTGGGACAGAAAACGGGAATTTCACAATACTGGGCACAGCAACCTGGGAATTTCACAATACTGGACAGAAAACTGGGAATTCCGATAGGTGGACAGCAACCTGGGAATTTCACAATACGGGACAGCAAAGCTGGGAAATTCCCAATACTGGGACCAGGCAAACTGGGAATTTCATGTAGTAGTGGGACAGAAAACTGGGAATTCACAATACTGGGACAGCAAATGGGAATTTCACACATATGAGAGCAGCCAACCTGGGGAATTTTACGAAGTGGACTGAAAAACTGGGATTCACAATACTGGAGACAGCAACTCGGAATTTCACGATGTGGGACTGAAAACTCGGGAATTCACAATTACTGGAGACAGCAAACTGGGAATATTTCACGATGAGTGGGCAGGCAACCTGGGAATTTCACAACACTGGGGACAGCAACTTTGGGGGGAATTTCAGAATACTGGGACAGCAACCTGGGAATTTCACGATGAGGGGACAGGAAAACGGAATTAAAATACTGGGACAGCAAACTGGGAATTTCATGAAGTGGGACAGCAAACTGGGAATTCAGATAGTGGGACAACAACCGGTGGGAATTCACGATAGTGGAGACAGAAACACTGGGACTTTCACAATACGGGGACAGCAACACGGGGAATTCACGATAGTGGGACAGCACCTGGGACTTCAAATACTGGGACCAGCAACCTGGAATTTCACGGATAGTGGGACAGCAAATGGGCATTTCACCATACTGGACACCGGGGGGGCAAACTGGGAATGTTCACAATATGGGACAAAGCCAAACGGAATTTCACGATAGTGGTGACTGAAAATGGGAATTTCACAATACTGGACAGCATCAAACGGGAATTTACGATAGTGGGACAAGCAACCTGGGAATTTCACAAACACTGGGACAGCAACTGAGAATTTCAAATACTGGGACAGCAACCTGTGGAATGTCACGATAGTGGGACAGAAAAACTGGAATTTCACAATATGGACAGCAAAAACTGGGGAATTTTGATAGTGGGACAGCAACTGGGGATTTCACGATAGTGGGACAAACAACCTGGAATTCACGATGTGGACAGAAACAATGGGAGGAATTTCACAATACTGGACAGAAAACTGGGAATTCTCACGAAGGGGAGCAGGCAACACTGGGGAATTTCATTAATAATGACAGCAACTGGGGAATTCACGATAGTGGACAGCAAATGGGAAATTTCCCATACTGGGACAGCGCAACACAAAATGGGAATTTCACAAACTGAGGACAGGCAAACTGGAATTTCACGATAGTGGGACAGCAACTGGGAATTTCACAATACTGGAGAGCAAACCTGGAATTCACGCTAGTGGGAACAGAAACCTGGAATTTCACAAACTGGGACAGACAAACTGGAATTGCACATAGTGGGACAGCACCTGGGGAATTTCACTAATACTGGACAGCAACGGGAATTTCAACTATAGTGGCAGCAAACTGGGAAATTTCCACATACTGGGACACGAAAACTGGGGAATTTAACAAAACTGGAAGAGCAACCGGGGAATTTCACAGTAGTGCGACAGCAACCTGGGAATTTCACAATACTGGGACAGCCAAACTTGTGAATTCACGTACTGGGACAGCCAAAACTGGGAATTTCACATACTGGCGGACGAGAAACTGGGAATTCACAATACTCGGACACACAAAACTGGGGAACTCACAATAATGGGACAGCCAAACTGGGATCATGATAGTCGGACAAGAAACCATGGGAATTCACATAGTGGGACAGCAAACTGGGAATTTCACCATACTGGGACAGAAAATGGGAATTTCATGATAGTCGGACAGCAACCTGGGAATTTCACGATATGGGGACAGCAAAACTGGGAATTTCACCATTGGCGTGACAGCAAACTGGGAATTCTGAAGCCGGCACAGCAACCTGGGAATTTACAATAGTGGGACAGAAACTGGAATTTCACCTATAGGGACAGAAAACTGGGAATTTCACAATACTGGGGAGACTTCCTGTGCGGTTGGGACCCGGATTGGTGGGCTCAGCAAAGCCTCTGCAACAATGATTCATAGTGGCCCCATTACGGAGGACTGAATCGTAATTATAATTCGGTGGATAATAGAAAAATTCTACACCAAGTGGATTCACTTGTTTAAAGGGACCGTCCACTTGTCAGCAGAGATCCCTTTTAAAACCCTGGGTCAATGTCCCTTAAAGGAGAAGTACATTGAATAATTCCATAGTTCAATATAATAATAACTTACGTGAAAACTATAGCAATACCTAAACAATGACACAGATGAGGTATCGGCTCCTCCACTTTTCCACACTGCTCTGTGGCAGAGAACCTGGTTTTGTAACGTTTAGAAGTGAATATGGGGTGTATTATTAAATAATAAAGGGGCTTCCAAGTGGAATCCCAAGGGATATAAAAAAGTGCTATTAATATAATTGAATTAAACAGAGAGATAAGTAAAACAGATCAGTTTCAATGGTCTCTCTTACCAATCTCTCTCCACTGACTGCTACTGGTTTTGTTTATGGCACAACCTCCATACCCCATAACCTAATACACTAACAGAAGCGAAAACAGAGAAGGAGGTTAATAGATTGGATTCCCTCTGGGTCACCTCCCCCACCGAGGTGTGAAATTATCCCAGACCGCCAAAACTTACAATGTGGATTATAAATACACAACGTACATTAATGATGACGGGTAAGTGTCTCAATAGAGGACCCCCAAGGCAATCTCATAAACAAACTATTTAAAGGCCCCAAAACCACAAAAAAGAACTCGTACTTGGAGTCCTGCACGGGTCTAAATTTTCCAGACTTTGGCACCCGACCCAAAAATCGAACAACCCGAACCCGTAAACACTACCTTTCTTTCTCACTTCATACCCGCCCGCAAGTTTCGGACCCAAAACCCCAAACCCGCTTTAGTCATTCTTACCAAAATTGGCCGGGAAGTTAAAGTTTCTAAAATTTTAAAATTAATATTTTATTTATAACCAAAAAACAGTAATACCACTATAATATATAGCAGGGTCTGTAGTGGAATGCGGGAGTTGTATTTTACAAACAAATGTAGGACACAGGTAGGAGGTCCATGTAGAGAGTTTCAATGTAGTACTTTATATTATATCCCCGTACTGTCCTCCAACTACCTACCCATGGACCTGTACTGTATCCAATACATAGCCCATGGCCTACTGAACCAACTACCTACTAACATGGGCCTCTACGTACCCAACACCTACCCATGGGCCCTCTATTGTAGCCAACTACCTACCCATGGGACTCTACTGTACCCAAACCTACCATGGGCCTCTACTGTACCCAAATACCTCCCATGGGCCTCTACTGTACCAACACCTACCCATGGGGCCTCTACTGCCCCCAACGTTCTAGCCTACCCATGGGCATCTTACTGTACCAACTACCTACCCATGGGCCTACTGTCCCCAACTTCTATCTACCCATGGCCTCTACTGTCCCCAACTTCTACCTACCCATGGGCCTCTACGTCCCCAACTTTACCGACACCATGGGGCCTCTACTGTCCCCAACTTCTACCTACCCATGGGCCCTCTACTGTACCCAACTACCTACCCATGGGCCTCTACTGCCCCAATTTCTACCTACCCATGGGCCTTACTGTCCCCAACTTATCCTACCCCGGGCCTCTACTGTACCCCAAATACCTACCCATGGGTCTCTACTGCCCCAACTTCTACCTACCCATGGGCCTCTACTGTCCCCAACTTCTACCTACCCATGGGCCTCACTGTCCCCAACGTCTACCTTCCCATGGGCCTCTACTGTCCCAACTTCTACCTAACCCAGGGCCTCACTGTCCCCAACTTCTAACTCCCTGGCCTCTACTGTCCCCAACTTATAACTACCCATGGGCCTCTACTGTTCCCAACTTCTACTTCCCAGGGCCTCACTGTCCCCAACTTCAAACTACCCATGGGCCTTACTGTCCCCAACTCTATCTACTGGGACTCTACTGTCCCCAACTTCTATACCACCCATGGGCCTCTAAGTTCCAACTTCTACTACCCAGGGCTTACTGTCCACACTACCTACCCATGGGTCTCTACTGTCCCAACTTCTACCAACCATGTGCCTCTACTATCCCAACTTCTACCTACCCATGGGCCTCTACTGTCCCCAACATTCTTACACTACCCATGGGCCTCTACTGCCCCCAACTTCTACCTACCAATAGGCCTCTGCTCATTTTAAATCTTATCTGCAACTATTTTCTTGTTGATCTGTGAAAGGGATACATAACTAGAGAAGGGGGTTAATATTAGATGTGGTTTACACTCTCCCTGGTAGAGAAGGGTGCTCTTCCGGTAGAGAGAAGGGTTAATTGTGGATGTGGTCACACATTCCTGGTAAAGAAGGGTGGGTGAATTGTAGATGTGGTTCACACTCTCCCTGGTAGAGAAGGGTTTAATTATGATGTGGTTCAGACGCTCCTGGTAGAGAAGGGAGCTCTCCATGGTAGAGAAAGGGTTAATGTAGATGTGGTCACGCTCTTCCTGGTAGAGAAGGGGGTTTAATTGTAATATGGTTCATGCTCTCCATGGTAGAAAAGGGGATAATTGTAGATGTGGGTTTACGCTCTTCCTGCTAGAGAAGGGGTTAATTGTAGATGTGGTTCACGCTTCTTCCACGGTAGAGAAGGGGTAATGGTAGATGTAGTTCACGCTCTCCCCGGTAGAGAAGGGGTTTATTGTAGATTGGTTTCACGCTCTCCTGGGTAGAGAAGGGGTTATATTGTAGATATGGTTCACACTCTCTGGTAGAGGAGGGGTTAATTGTAGATGTGCTCACGCTCTTCTTGAAGAGAAGGTGGGTTAATTGTAGATGTGGTTCACGCTCTCCTGGTAGAGAAGGGGTTAAGTGTAGACGTGGTTCACACTCTCCCTGGTAGAGAAGGGGTTTAATTAGATGTGGTTCACCCTCTTCTGGTAGAGAAGGGTGTTAACTGTAGATGTGGTTCACACTCTCCCGGTGAGAGATGTGCTTCCACAGCTCTCCCTGTAGAGTCGGGGTTAATGTAGATGTGGTTCACGCTCTTCCTGGTAGAGAAGGGTTAATTGTAGATGTGCTTCACGCTCCCTGGAGAGAAGGGTGTTAATATAGATGTGGTTCACGCTCTCCTGTAGAGATGGGGTTAATTGTAGATGTGGTTTCACACTCTCCCTGGTAGAGAAGGGTTAGTTGTTGATATGGTTCACACTCTTCTGGTAGAGAAGGGTTAATTGTAGATGTGGTTCACGCTCTCCGTGGTAAGAGAGGGGTTAATTGTAGATGTGGTTCACACTCTCCCTGGTAGAGGGGGGGTTAATTGTAGATGCGCTTCACGCTCTCCTGGTAGAGAAGGGTTAATTGTAGATGTGGTTCACGCTCTCCCTGTAGTAGAGAAGGGGTTTATATTAGAGTGGTTCACACTCTCCCTGGTAGAGAAGGGGTTAACTGTAGTGTGGTTCACACTCTCCCTGTAGAGAAAAGGTTATATGTAGAGGTGGTTCACACTCTCCCTGATAGAGAAGGGTGTATTGTACATATGGTTCACACTCTCCTGTAGAGAAGGGGTTAATTGTAGATGTGGTTCGCGCTTCGTGGTAGAGAAGGGTTAATTGTAGATGTGGTTCATACTCTCGCTGGTAGAGGAGGGGTTAATTGTAGAGTGGTTCATACTCTCCCTGGTGAGGAGGGTTAATTGGAGATGCGCTATAGCTTTCCTGGTAGAGAAGGGGTTGAATGTAGATGTGGTTCACTCTCTCCCTGTAGAGAAGGGGTTAATGTGTAGATGTGGTTCATGCTCTCCGTGTGTAGAGAAGGGTATTGTAGATCTGGTTCACGCTCCTCCTGGTAGAGAAGGAGTTATTGTAGATATGGTTCACATCTCCCTGGTAGAGGAGGGGTTCATTGTAGATGTGCTTCAAGCTCTCTTGGAAGAGAAGGGGTTAATTGTAGAGTGTGTTCACGCTCTCCCTGGTGAGAGAAGGGGTTAATTGTAGACGTGGTTCACACTTCTCCCTGGTAGAGAAGGGGTTTATATTAGATGTGGTTCACCCTTGTCTGGTAGAGAAGGGGTTAACTGTAGATGTGGTTCACACTCTCCCTGGTAGAGATGTGCTTCATGCTCTCCCTGGTAGAGAAGGGTTAATTGTAGATGTGGTTCACGCTCTTCCTGGTAGAGAAGGGGTTAATTGTAGATGTGCTTCACGCCTCTCCTGGAAGAGAAGGGTTAATTGTAGATGTGGTTCACGCTCTTCTGGTAGAGATGGGGTTAATTGTAGATGTGGTCACACTCTCCTGGTAGAGAAGGGTTAGGTTGTTGATATGGTTCACATTCTTCCTGGTAGAGAAGGGTTATTGTAGATGTGGTTCACGTCTCCGTGTGAGTAGAGAAGGGGTTAATTGTAGATGTGGTTCACACTCTCCCTGGTGAGGGGGGGGTTAATTGTAGATGCGCTTCACGCTCTCCCTGGTAGAGAAGGGTTAATGAATTGAGATGTGGTTCACGCTCTCCCTGGTAGAGAAGGGGTTTATATAGATTGGTTCACCATCTCCCTGGTAGAGAAGGGTGGGGTAACTGTAGATGTGGTTCACACTCTCCCTGTAGAGAAGAGGTTAATTGTAGATGTGGTTCCACTCTCCCTGATAGAGAAGGGGTTAATGTAGATGTGGTTCACACTCTCCCTGGTGAGGAAGGGGTTAATTGTAGATGTGGTTCCACCTCTCCGTGGTAGAGAAGGGGTTAATTGTAGATGTGGTTCATTACTCTCCCTGAGTTAGAGGAGGGGTTAATGTAGATGCGCTTCACACTCTCCCTGGTAGAGAAGGGTGACTTGTAGATGTGGTTCACTCTCTCCCTGGTGAGAAGGGGTTATTGTAGATGTGGTTCAGCTTCCGTGGAGAGAAGGGGTTAAGTGTAGATGTGGTTACTCTTTCTTGGTAGAGAAGGGGTTAATGTAGAGTGTGGTTCACGCTCCCCCTGGAAGAGAAGGGGTTATTGTAGATGTGGTTCACGCTATCCCGGTAGACAAGGGGTTAATTGTAGATTGTGTTACGCTCTCCCTGGAAGAGAAGGGGTTAATTGTAGATGTTGGTTCACGCTATCCCCGGTAGAGAAGGGGTTAATTGTAGATGTGGTCACGCTCTCCTGGAAGAGAAGGGGTTTATTGTAGATGTGGTTCACGCTATCCCCGGTAAAAGGGGTTAATTGTAGATGTTTAGTTCACGCTCTCCCTGGTAGAGAATGGTTAATTGTGATGTGTGTTCACGCTCTCCCTGGTAGAGAAGGGGTTTAATATCGATGTGTTCACACTCTCCCTGGTTAGAGAAGGGGTTATTGTAGGTGTGGGTTCACGCTCTCACCTGGTAGAGAAGGATAATTGTAGATGTGGTTCACGCTCTCCCTGGTGAGAAGGTGTTAATATAGATGTGGTTCAGACTCTCCCTGGGAGAGAAGGGGCTTCTCCTGGTAGAGAAAGGGTAATTGTAGATGTGGTTCACGCTCTTCCTGGTGAGAAGGGGTTAATTGTAGGTAGGTTATGCTCTCCATGGTAGAGAAAGGGTGTAATTGTAGAATGGTTCACCGCTCTTCCCTGTAGAGAAGAAGGGGAATTGTAGATGTAGTTACGCTCTCCCCGGTAGAGAAGGGGTTAATTGTAATGTGGTTCACGCTCTTCTGGTAGAGAGAGAAGGGGTTATTATTAGATGTGGTTCACACTATCCCTGGAAGAGAAGGGGTTAATTGTATAGATGTGGTTCACGCTATCCCCGGTAGAGAAGGGTTAATGTAGATGTAGTTTCACGCTTTCCCTGGTAGAGAATGGGTTAATTGTAGATGTGGTTCACGCTCCCCCTGGTAGAGAAGGGGTTAATATTAGATGTGGTTCACGCTATCCCGGTAGACGAAGGGGTTAATTGTAGATGTAGTTCACGCCTCTCCTGGTGATAGAGAATGGGTTAATTGTAGATGGGGTTCAAGCTCTCCCGGTAGAGAAGGGGTTAATAAGATGTGGTTCACACTCTCCCTGGTAGAGAAGGGGTTTAATTGTAGATGTGGTTCACGCTCTCCCTGGTTAGAGAAGGGATTTATTGTAGTGGGGATTGGTTCACGCTCTCCTGGTAGAGAAGGTGTTCAAATTAGAGTGGTCCGACCACTGGTAGAGAAGGGCGCTCTCCCTGGTAGAGAAAGGGTTAATTGTAGATGTGGTTCACGCTCTTCCTGGTAGAGAAGGGGTTAATGTAGGTAGGTTTTATGCTCTCCATGGTAGAGAAGGGGTAATTGTAGAAGTGGTTCACGCTCTCCCTGTAGAGAAGGGGTTAATTGTAGATGTAGTCACGGCTCTCCCGGTAGAGAAGGGGTTAATTGTAGATGTGGTTCACGCTCCCTGGGTAGAGAAGGGGTTATTATTGATGTGGTTCACACTCTCCATGGTATAGGAAGGGCGATCTCCCTGGTAGAGAAGTGGTAAATTATAGATGTGGGTCACACTTCCCTGTATAAGAAGGGGTTTAATTGTAGATGTCGTTCACACTCTCCTGGTAGAGAAGGGTTAATTATAGATGTTGTTCACTCTCTTCCTTGGTAGAGAAGGGGCTAATTGTAGATGTGGGAACGCTATCTCTCGGTAGAGATAGGGGGAATTGTATATGTTGTTCAGCTCTCCCCGGTGTAGAGAAGGGTTAATGGAGATGTGGTTCATGCTCTCCCTGGTAGATAAGGAGTAATATATATGTGGTTCACACTCTTCCTGGTAGAGAAGGAATTAATTGTAGAAGTGGTTCACGCACCCCTGGTAGAGAGAGGGGTTAATTGTAGATGTGGTTCACGCTCCCGGTGGAGAAGGTGTTAATATTAGATGTGGTTCACGCTCCCTGGTAGAGAAGGGCGCTCTTCCTGGTAGAGAAGGGTTATTGTAGATGTGGTTCACCGTCTCCTGGTAGAGAGGGGTTTATTGTAGATGTGGTTCACGCTTCCCCTGGTAGAGAAGGTGTTAATATTAGATGTGGTTCACACTCTCCCTGTAGAGAAGGGGTATTTTGTAGATATGGTTCACACTCTCCCTGGAGAGAAAGGGTTAATGTAGATTGATTCACACTCCCGTAGAGGAGGGGTTAATTGTAGATGTGCTTCACGCTCTCCCTGGTATTGAAGGGGTAATTGTAGATGTGGTTCACGCTCTCCCTGGTAGAGAAGGGGTTAATTGTAGATGTGGTTCACGTCTTCCTGGTAGAGAAGGGGTTTATAGAGATTGGTTCACGCTTCTCCCTGGTAAAGAAGGGTTTAACTGTAGATGTGATTCACACTCTCACTGGTAGAGATGTGCTTCACGCTCTCTCTGGTAGAGAAGGGGTTAATGTAGATGTGGTTCACGCTCTTTTCCTGGTAGAGAAGGGGTTAATTGTAGTTGTGGTTCACACTTCCCTGGTAGAGGAGGGTGTAACTTGTAGATGTGCTTTCACGCTCTCCCTGGAAGAGAAGGGGTTAATTGTAGATGTGGTTCACGCTCTTCTGGTAGAGATGGGGGTAATTGTAGATGTGTTCACGCTCTCCAGGTAGAGAAGGGGTTAATTGTAGATGTGGTTCACGTTCTCCGTGGTAAAGGAGGGGTTAATTGTAGATGTGCTTCAAGCTCTCCCTGGAGAGAAGGGGTTAAATTGTAGATGTGGTGGTCACAGCCTTCTGTAGAGAAGGGTTAATTGTAGATGTGGTCACACTCTCCCTGGTAGAGAAGGGTTAATTGTTGATATGGTTCACGCTCTTCCTGGTAGAGAAGGGGTTAATTGTAGATGTGATTCACACTTCCCTGGTAAAGGAGGGGTTAATTGTAGGGTGCTTCACGCTCTCCTGGTAGAGAAGGGGTTAATTGTAGATGTGGTTCACCCTCTCCTGGTTAGAGAAGGGTTAACTGTAGATGTGGTTCACACTCTCCTGGTAGAGAAGGGTTTAACTGTAGATTGATTCACACTCTCCCGGTAGAGATGTGCTTCACGCTCTCTCTGGTAGAGAAGGGTTAATTGGAGATGTTGGTTTATGCTCCCTGGTAGGAGAAGGGGTAATTGCCCAGAGGGCAGTTCATTATCTCCTGGTAGAGAAGGGGTTAATTGCCCAGAGGGCAGTTCATTATCTTCCTGTAGAGAAGAGGTTAATTGCCCAGTAGGGAGTTCATTATCTCCCTGAAAGAGAGGGGTTAAGTGCCCAGAGGGGTTGTTCATTATCTCCTGGTAGAGGAAGGGGTTAATTCGCCACGAGGAGCAGTTATTATCTCCCTGGAGAGAAGGGGTTAATTGCCCAGAGGGTAGTTCATTATCTCCCTTGTAGAGGAATGGTAATTTGCCCAGAGGGCAGTCATTACTCCCTGGTATGGTTAGAGAATGGGTTAATTGCCCAGAGGGTAGTTCGTTATCTCCCTGGTAGAGAAGGGTTAATTGCCCAGAGGGTAGTTCATTATCTCCCTGGTAGAGAATGGGTTAATGCCCAGAGGGCAGTTCATATCTCCTTGTAGAGAAACAGTAATTTCATGACTGGTGGGCGGTTGGTTCGATCCTGGTAGGGGGGCGGGTTATCAGCGGGCAGGCCCTGGGGGAGGGATCTGAGGCAAGTCGTCTGTCTCTGGATCCCACTGTCCCATTGCTCAGGTGACCGATTCCCAGCCCTATGGGACCATTAGCACCATGAACAGGTACGGGCAGAGGGAGGAAGAGACCCTCAATAGAGGATGTCAGAGCCCACAGGAGGTGAGTGTTGTGGGCGCTGGAGTGCCACTGTGATCGAACCTGTTTGGGAAAGGGGAGACTAGGGATGAGTTGGGGGTCAGGTGCGTCGGCCTATTTCTGATTGATGATTGCTGTGAAGTTCCAAATGTCAACTCACTGTCAATCGTACATCCACTGTACAATGTACATCATTGTACAATCTCACTGTATCAATCTGTACAATCTCACTGCCAAACTGTACATGTCACTGTACAATCTGTACAGTCTACACTGTACAATCTGTACCGTCTCAGTACAATCACTGTACAATATGTACAGTCCATTGTACAATCTCAATGTACAATCTGTACAATCTCACTGCACAAACTGTACAATCTCACTGACAATCTGTACAGTATCTCACTGTGCAATCTGACTGTACAATCTGTACAATCACATGAACCATCTGTCAATTCTCTATGTACCATCTCACTGTAGAATCTGTACAGTCTCACTGTTACGTTCCACCCAAATCGATTCGGAGATGAAATCGGACATACCATTGGCTCCATCCACAGGGGGGAGGGACACAAATTGTTTATCACATAGTAGCCAATGAGATCTCTAGGAGCACACCTGACATTCCTAGGATCTGGGGAATGGGATATTCCATACAAAACCTAAATGTTGACCAGGGCTTTAAGACGACTTGGGGGTCGGTAGAATTACAGGAGGGGGTTGTTACATTGGAAAAAGAAAGGGACCTGATGGAGAGACCCCAGTATGGGGATAATTTACTGCTAGACCTCCCTACATGGGGACAATCTACTGTCACGTCCTTATCCCCTGATTGGCTTACACGCACCGTCCTGACCCAAGATCCTGGGTCTAATTGGTCATTCAGTTCCCCTGTGGGTCACATGTCCTAAGCCGATTTATGGATATAAAATTGGAGAGGGCACAAGGCCAGATATAACCCCAAATGGGTGGAGGTGCACAGGAAGATACAAACAAGTATTAAATAGAAAAAAAATTATCCGGTCCACTCCAAATCGTGTCGAACAGTAAAAAACCCTTTATTTATAAATGTATACCGGTAATTGTGCAATAGGGATACACAAAAGGACAAAAAAGTGCAGTGCAAAAGATAAAAAAAATCACAATACCGCATCCAGCACTTTATTCCTCTCCCACATGGCTCTCTACCCTACATGATGCCTCTGTGCTCACTCATAACTATGACTGCCTCATAGACTTTCATCTTATACTACTGACAGATGAGTTTAATTGACTAACTGGGCTTCTTACTCTGTGTAGAGTTGGATATATTACTGCCATGCGTATCAGTGGAAAAGGCGTGTATTGTGATTTTAACTGTTTTTAATCTTTTGCATCGCACTCTTTGTCCTCTGTGTCACTTCGCTTACTTGCCTAACTTGCCTTGAAGTGCAGAGTTTATTGCAGGTAAATGCGATTAACCCAGGGTGTGGGAGACAACCTTTGTCAATAAGAATTCCATATCCTATATTTTTTTTGCCCAATGAAATGAAACGGAATGCGTATGTCCTTCCTACGCAATCCATTATAACAATGAATGGGCACCTTCACACATGTACTTTGGGTCTCACAGTTTTCTCTGGCATTTCACCTTAATCCAGTAATCTACTGAACACAGCTCAGTAAAAGATTTTAATGCTGAATATTCACTTAGAAACTGTCCATACACCTTACAATGTCATTGTACAATCTACAGATAATATTCCAACATCATTTTGAGGCCCAGACCCTGTTGAACCGATTGTATCTGATTGTGGTTGACGATATAATATTGTACATACAATCAATCCTATTAGTAAGAGCGTTTGCAAAGGGCAGTTGAATTTGTGTTATCTCAAGGTTAAAAGTATCCACGTATTTTATGGTCCAGTGTCGATCGCCTGTAAAACACCCCCTATGGCTTAAATAACGTAGATCCTGGTGCATGTACTCGGTGCTGATATGTAATTTAAAGGGACAAACTGCACTGTAAAATTACATTCAGAATTAAAAAAAGGCACAGGGGCTGGGGGTTGTATCCTACCTCCCAATAATTTCATTAAGGAGCGCCCGTACATACCATCTGCCAAGTGAGGGCCTTGGCTTTTAGTATTAAGATAGTTCGAAGCACTTAGGAAGCAAGCAGTTTTCTTCAAACTAGTTTTCAGAACTAGTTTACCTCCTAATACTTAGGAGGTAAGAGTTACCAGTCTCACCTCCCTGCTCCAGTACTTCATTGTAGCTACTTACATGTACTATAATCTCCTTTAATTCATTACCAGAGACTTTCCAATCTACTGTCCAGCTTGAAAAATTAAATCTTCGCTTATGGGGTATCCTGGGAGTTCTAGTTCTGACCCTACTGCCTGTTTCTGGGGACTAGGCAATGATACTGATGTAACCTTTCACCTGATACTACAAATCCCAGCGTAATTAATGGGCACAGGAGGATCGTGCTTACTTCCCAGTTCATTAAGGCACATGGAGCGTTTGTTGACGGATGTTTTTATTGCTGAGAAATAGTGGCGGCAAAACGCGTTGTCAATGTGTCTTGCTGCAAGCTTATGTTCATTTCTTCAGAATTCTACCCCAAACAGTTCTATTTACCCTAAACACAGAAACAACTAATAGAGAAATCCTCTAAAATGGTTTGTCCCGGACACAGAGGGACTGGAACTGCCTGGAAAATGTTTGGTCACAAGTCAATATTGGAAACGCCAAACTCAGGAATCTTTATAATGTTAACAGGGGCCCTGCTGCAACGGCCTTTAGATTTGAATACTTGCTGCCCCGATAACGCCGTTTATTTATATTCTAGGAGGTTTGGTATGTTGTAGGTAATTATTTGCCCAGGTAAGGAATGGGCCGGTTTACAATGTGGGTGTAGTAATCATCTGTTGTACAGTTACTTTCTCCTGTGTATCTGGCTGGGTGTAGGACTGGGACATTAAACTCAGCCTTGTGGGTTTACTGATATTTAAATTACCTGGGTGTCTCATTGTGGGTGAGGGAATTAATTTTTAACGTAACTGCACACGGATCAGCTTCCCCCATCCTCCCTCCCTTTCCGAGCATCAAAAGTAATGGGTCGCACTTTAAACTAACATAAGTTTTCCAAGGCACGATCAGTGACGTCACTGACCAATGGGTAGTTCAGCTGCTGTTCCCACTCAGTTGTGGCTTCTAAGCCAGAGCATTGGCCCCTGCTTTGTTAAAACAAAACTGCATTAAAATCAGCAGAACTGCATGTTCCAACCAACATACTACTGATTGGTTTATTGATCTGTCTAATGGAAGGTGGTTTGGTTTCTTTCCCCTTGATCCTGTGCCTACGAAATAACCGTTTCGGCCCATAAAATGTCTAACATGGGCCGATTATCGTCCAAAAACGTTTTTCCTACTCAATCGTGCGTCGCCGGTCGGGACCCGTGATCGGACGGGTGTACGAACGCTTACTCCAGCAGGAACCAATTCCAAATGGTCCTCAGTTAAGGGTTAGTGACACCAGTGATTGGTGGAACTCCCCTGCGTACGGCGGGGGGGGCCCGGGAGGACCTAAAGGTCCGACGATCCAGCCACACGTATAAGTAACATACGCAATCACAACCATTTCACTGCCAGGAGAGTCTCATTTTTGTTTTTGCGAACGCCAGAAGAATTTTCGGATTTTGCCCCTCAATCGCTTAGACTAATTTTACAGTAGTAAATCAGGAATATTTATACATTGTTTTTTTCACACAAAGTTCTACCTTTAACATGGTAACAGAATTTGTAACTTTTCTGGAAATTTTACTGGATAGGGTAAAATATGTGAAAAAAAATAAATTTGCAAATTTTCATGGATTTTTCCCATTTTTACTTATAGTTATCTAAGGTTACACACAAAAACTTACTGTTTCTAAAGCTCAGATACTCCACGAGTACAACAATACCAATTATATGAGGTACCCGACTTTTCCTGTACAGGAGACCCCCCCAAACTAAAACTTGCACCTCCTAGAATATTACACCAAATAAAATATAACTACTCACTGACAGTTACATGGAAAAATATCTACCAATTAGCTAAAATATCCCCACAAGTGGATATTTTTAGAAAAACACACCCGCAGGATTTTACGGTGACGTAGTTTCGTCATCAAAATGCAGATACCGGGACGCAAGCTCTTCGTCCATTGAAGTTACTTTCTCACATTTTCCTTTTTTCCTCAACTGTAAAATCAGAGACAAACTCAAATGCGAATTTCAGCTAAAAACGTGAGGAAAGTTCAAACGCATCTCAATATGAAAGCACTAACCCCTCCCGATAGATGGATGCCACATTCATGGGTGTAACAGAGACATGGGCTACAACAACCCAGAGAGTGTGACCAGTGCCAATGTCGTGCAGCAAAAAATTTTTTCCATTTTGTATTGAACGTCGCAGTTTTTTTTTCACAAAAACGCCCCCCCACTCAGAAATACCCCCCCACAAACTTATATTCCTGAAATTACACACCTTCTGCTATGTAACGCTGTAGTTCGTTCATTCATACCATCAATGGTGGGCGCAGTTCTTCGTAGAAGTTTGCACTTTTACCAGATTCTCCAAAAAAATGAACATAAACAACATTCAAAAAGGTAGAAATCATGCCAAAACCCCATGGAATGTAAAAAAAAGTTACCAAATATCAATCCCCAATGTCCTTGAATCAAACGGTTATGCCAGATGTGCGATTCACACACACGGACGTGGAAGCGAAAAGCCACAAAGTGAGACAGTGCACGATGGCTCGAAACACGAAATATTTAGCAATTCTGAATTAGAGACAGTCTGCAGTTTTTTCCACAAAACACCCCACTAACTAGAAAACCCCCACAAACTATATATTCCTGAAATCTACACACCTTCAGCTATTGAACACTGTGTTTGTTCATTCATACCATCAATGGTGTGGGCGCAGTTCTTCATAGAAGTTCGCATTTGTCTGAAAAAATGAACAAAAAACAACTTCAAAAGTATGAAATCATGTCAAAACCTCATGGAATGTAAAAAAAGTTACTAATATCAATCTCCCAAATGTCCTGAATCAAACGTGTATGCCATATGTGTGGTTACACATGCGGACGGTGAAGCGAAAAGCCACAAAGTGAGACAATGCCGTTGGCTCAAAACAGCGAAAATATTAGCCAACTCGATTTGGACAGTCTCAGTTTTTTCCCAAAACACCCCGTAACTTAGAAATAACCCCCACAAACTATATATTCCTGAATTTACACACTTCAGCTATGTACACTGTAGTTTGTTCATTACATACCATCAATGGTGTGGGCGCAGTTCTGTCTAGAAGTTACATTTGTCTGAACAAATGAACAAAAAAACACATTCAAAAAGTAGAAATCATGTCAAACCTCATGGAATGAAAAAAAAAGTTACTAATATCAATCTCCCAAATGTCCTGAATCACGGTTATGCCATATGTGTGGTGTACACACGCGGAAGTGGAAGCGAAAAGCCACAAAGTGAGACAATGCACGTGGTCGAAACAGCGAAAATATTTAGCCAACTCCGAATTGGACGTTCACAGTGTTTTCAACAAAACAACCCCGTAACTGAAATAACCCACACACATATATATTCCTGAAATTTCACACCTTCAGTATGTAACCTGTAGTTTGTTCTTCATACCATCAATGGTGTGGGCGCAGTTCTTCGTAGAAGTTCGCATTTGTCTGAAAAATGAACAAAAAACAATTTCAAAAGGTAGAAATCATGTCAAAACCTCATGGAATGTAAAAAAAAGTTACTAAATATCAATCTCCCAAATGTCCTGAATCAAACGTATGCCATATGTGTGTTACACACCGGGAGTGGAGCGAAGCCACAAAGTGAGACAATGCACGTTGGCTCGAAACAGCGAAATATTTAGCCAACTCCGAATTGGAACAGTACAGTTTTTTCAACAAAACACCCCGTAAATTAGAATAAACCCCACAACATATATATTCCTGAAATTACACACCTTCAGCTATGTAACACTGTAGTTTGTTCATTCATACCATCAATGGTGGTGTGGTGCGCAGTTCTGTAGAAGTGACATTTGTCTGAAAAAATGAACAAAAAAACAACTTCAAAAGGTAGAAATCCTGCCAAAACCTCATGGAATGTAAAAAAAAGTCTAAATATCAATCTCCAAATGTCCTGAATCAAACGGTATGCCCATATGTGTGGCTTACACACGCGGACGTGGAAGCGAATGGCATGAAGTGAGACAAAATGCAACAATGACTCAAAGAAAACAGCAAAAAATTTTCAGCCAAATCTGAATTTGAAAGGTCTGCCAGTTTTTTCCACACAAAACAACCCACCATAAACCATATATTTCTCGAATACACACACGTTTATCTACGTAATTCTGTAGTTTTCATTCGTACCATCAATGGTGTGGGCGCAGAGTTCATCGTAAAGTTCATAGTTTTAGCAGATTTTCTAAAAAATTAGAAAAAAAACACTCTCAAAAGGAAGAAAGCATGCCAAAATCCCAAGATGTAAAAAAAAATTTACCAAATTCAATCTCCAAATGTCCTGAATCAAATGGTATGCCCTATGTTGGTTACATACGCGACGGGAATCAACTAGCCACAAGTGAGCAAGAACAGTGGCCCAATACAGCAACTTTTCAGATTTGTCAGACAAACACCCCTCTATATTAGAAATCACCCCACAAACTATAAATTTTGGATCTCTACACACCTTCAGCTAACAATGGTGTGATGTCTTTTATGACATACCACCAAGTGGTTGTGGGTGCAGCTTCGTGTTACAATTTGCTTTCTTACCAGATTTCAGGAAAAATGTATACAAAATCAATTCAAGCTTAAAAATCATGGCAAAATTTCCATGGCATGTAAAAAAACTTGTCAATTATCAATCTTCCAAATGCCCTGAATCAAACGGTATGCAATGTGTTGGTGCACACAGAGACGTGGCCACCAACTAGCTCAAATGGACGCATGCACAAGTGTAATTACAAAAAAAAATCAAAGTGCTCTTAATTTCAACAGCCCAAAATTGGAATGCCCCCTGCAAAAAACCCCCCACTAAATATCAATCTCCCACATGTCTGAATCAAACGGTTTATGCCAATCGTGTGTGATTTACACAGAGACGTGGCCACCAACTACCTCAAATGGGACACATGCACAAATGGAAATTACAGAGAAAAAAATCAAGTGCTCTGTAATTTGAACAGCCTACCCTAATTCTAAGGACCCTGCCCCGAAACTGGAAAATTTCCTCCACAAACTATATATTTTTGGAATCTACACACTAGCTACGTTACGGTGCCAAGCTTTCTGACAACATGAAGAATTCAGACCCAGTGATCCAAAGAACTCCGTTGTTTTTAGGAGGTTTTGTGAAAAATAATAAAGTGATTCCAGGGTGAAATCTCTACCAACCCACTTGACAAGCCAAAAACCCCACTAAATAGCACTCTTCCAATATCCTGCATCAAACGGTATGCTATATGTGTGGGTGCACACAGTGACGAGGCCACCAACTAGCTCAAATGGGACACATGCACAAATGCAATTACAAGAAAAAATCAAAGTGTCTGTAATACAAACAGTCCCCAAAACGTGGAAATTCCCCCCACAAAATAAACCCCCCAAACTAAATATAATCTCACAATGTCCTGAATCAAACGTATGCCATATGCGTGGATGCACACAGACGTGGCCACCAACTAGCTCAAATGGAACGCATGCACAATGCATTACAAGAACAAATCAAAGTGCTCTGTAATTTGAAAGCCTACCCTACTTCTAAGGCAACAGCCCCCGAAACTTGGAAATTCCCCCCACAAACTATATATTTTTGGAATCTACACAAGCCTTCAGCTACGTTACGGTACCATGCTTTTCATACATACATGAAGAATTCCAGAACCCAGTGATCCAAAGAACTCTGTGTTTTTAGCAGGTTTTGTGAAAAAAATAAAATAAGATGATTCAAAGTTGAAATCCTACCAAACCCACTGACAAGCAAAAACCCACTAAACCGCAATCTCCCACATATCCTGCATAAACTGTATGCTATATGTGTGGGTGCAACGCAGAGACTGGCCACCAACTACTCAAATGGGGACATGCAAAGTGGAATTACAAGAAAAAAATCAAAGTGCTCTCTAATTTCAACAGCCCCCCAAACTTGGAATGCCCCCTGCAAATAAAAACCCCCACACTAAATATCAATCTCCCACCATGTTCTGAATCAAACGGTATGCCATATGTTGTGGACTACACAAGACGTGGCCACAATACCTCAAATGGGACACAGCCACAAATGAAATTACAAGAAAAAATCAAAGTGCTCTGTAATTTGAACAGCCTACCCTCATTCTAAGGAAACCCACCCCGAAACTTGGAAAATTCCCTCCCAAACTATATATTTTTGGAATCTACACCCCTTCGCTACGTTACGGTTGCCATGCTTTCATACATACATGAGAATTCCAGACCCAGTGATCCAAAGAACTCTGTGTTTTTAGAGGTTTGTGAAAAATAAAATAAGATGATTCCAGGTTGAATCCTACCTAAACCCACGACAAGCAAAAAACCCACTAATAGCACTCTCCAAATATCCTGCATCAACCGTATGCTTATATGTGTGGGTGCACACAGAGACGAGGCCACCAACTAGCTCAAATGGGACCATGCACAAATACAATTACAGAAAAAATCAAGTGCTTGTAATTACAAACAGGTCCAAAAACTTGGAAATTCCCCCACAAATAAACCCCCCAACTAAATATCAATCTCCCACATGTCCTGATCAATCAAACGAGATGCTATGCGTGGTATGAACCACGACGTGGCCACCAACTAGCCAAATGGGACGCATGCACAAATGCAATACAAGAAAAATCCAAGTGCTCTGTAATTTGAACAGCCTACCCACTTCTAAGGCAACAGCCCCGAAACTTGGAAATTCCCCCCCAAACTATATATTTTGGAATCTACACGCCTTTCAGCTACTTACTGTACCATGCTTTCATACATACATGAAGAATTCCAGACCAGTGATCCAAAGAACTCCGTGTTTTAGAGGTTTGTGAAAAATAAAATTAAGATG
>JAACNH010005345.1:0-13087 GCA_019447015.1 Hymenochirus boettgeri | reverse complement strand
CAATGGTAACTTACTGTAAATGGCTGTGGTACCTGGGAAATGGTACGATACTTTTGAGGGTTAGCGAAAACGAACAATACTTTCGAGAGTTAGCGAATGACACATTCA
Organism: Hymenochirus boettgeri; assembly: GCA_019447015.1. Classification (NCBI taxonomy): domain Eukaryota; kingdom Metazoa; phylum Chordata; class Amphibia; order Anura; family Pipidae; genus Hymenochirus; species Hymenochirus boettgeri. The sequence goes on along the minus strand of JAACNH010005345.1, from coordinate 12,979 downwards.
AGGGTTTGAGATCGGCTCGTAAATTCGATAATTCACAAACCGCGTCAATGAACGTTCTATAATTATCGAAAGTCCGGAAAGTTCGAAAGTCCGAGAAATCCTTCAGTAAAAGTTTGAAAGTTCGAATTTGGACCCATTCAAGTCATTGGGACAGTGATAGTTTGAAAAGGCTAGGTTTGTTACAGCTAAACTAACAATGGTAACTTACTGTAAATGGCCGTGGCACCTGGAAAATGGTCCGGGGAACATGGCACTATCACCAAAACTTGTTAAAACACTTCCTAAACACTAGCGGGCAATTGTCTGGTTTTGCGCAAGCTACATTAGAGGGTTACCAAATGATACTTTCGAGTGTCAGCGAAAATAGAGCCATAAATTCGAGGGTTACTGAAATCGAACGATACTTTTAAGGGTTAACAAAAACAAACAATACTTTCAAGAGTTAGCGGATGACACATTTAAGGGTTAGAGATCGGCTTGTAAATTCAATAATTCTCGAAAACCGCGTCAACGAACGTTCAATAATTATGGAAAGTACGAAAGTCCGAGAAATCCTTTAGTAAAAGTTTGAAAGTTCGAATTTGGACCCATTCAAGTCAGTGGGAGAGTGATAGTTTGAAAAGGCTAGTTTATTACAGCTAAACTAACAATGGTAACTTACTGTAAATGGCTGTAGAACCTGGAAAATGGTCTGGGGAACATGGCACTATCACCAAAACTTGTTAAAACGCTTCCTAAACACTAGCGGGCAATTGTCGGGTTTTGCACAAGCTACATTAGAGGGTTACGGCCAATTCGAGGGTTACCAAATGATACTTTTGAGGGTCAGTGAAAATAGAGCCATAAATTAGAGGGTTACTGAAATCGAACGATACTTTTAAGGGTTAGCGAAAAAGAATAATACTTTCGAGAGTTAGCGAATGACACATTCAAGGGTTAGAGATCGGCTCATAAATTCGATATTTCTCGAAAACTGCGTCAACGAAGGTTCAATAATTATCAAAAGCGCGGAAAGTTCGAAAGTCTGAGAAATCCTTCAGTAAAATTTGGAAGTTCGAATTTGGAGCCATTCAAGTCAATGGGAGAGTGATAGTTTGAAAAGGCTGGGTTTATTACAGCTAAACTTACAATGGTGACTTACTGTAAATGGCTGTGGCACCTGGGAAAAAGGTCTGGGGAACATGGCACTATCACCAAAACTTGTTAAAACACTTCATACACACTAGCGGGCAATTGTCAGGTTTTGCGCAACACTAGCAAGCAATTGTCGAGTTTTGCGCAAGCTACATTAGAGGGTTACGGCCAATTAGAGGGTTACCGAACGATACTTTCGAGAGTCTGGCGAAATAGAGCCATAAATTAGAGGGTTACCGAAATCGAAGATACTTTTGAGGGTTAGCGAAAAAGAACAATCTTTCGAGAGTTAGCGAATGAAACATTCAAGGGTTAGATATGGCTCATAATTCGATAATTCTTGAAAACGTGTCAACGAATGTTCAATAATTATAAAGTCCGGAAAGTTCGAAAGTCCAGAAATCCTTCTGTAAAAGTTTGAAAGTTCGAATTTGGACCCATTCAAGTCAATGGGACGTGAGCGTTTGAAAGCTAGGTTTTGCTTCAGCTAAACTAACATGGTAACTTACTGTAAATGGCCGTGGCACCTGGAAATGGTCTGGGGACATGGCACTATCACCAAAACTTGTTAAAACGCTTCCTAAACACTAGCGGGCAATTGCTGGTTTTGCGCAAGCTACATTAGAGGTTACGGCCAATTAGAGGGTTACCAAATGATCTTTCGAAGGTCAGCGAAATAGAGCCATAATTGAGGTTCCGAAATCGAACGATCTTTTGAGGGTTACGAAAAAAAAACAATACTTTCGAGAGTTAGCAATGAAACACTTAAGGGTGTGAGATCGGCTCGTAAATTCGATAATTCTCGAAAACCGCGTCAAGGAATGTTCAATAATTATGGAAAGTTCGAACGTCCGAGAAATCCTTCAGTAAAAGTTTGAAAGTTTAATTTGGACCCATTCAAGTCAATGGGAGAGTGATATTTTGAAAAGGCTGGGTTTATTACAGCTAAACTAACAATGGAAACTTACTGTAAATGGCCGTGGCACCTGGAAAATGGTCTGGGGAACATGGCACATCACCAAAACTTGTTAAAACACTTCCTAACACTAGCGGCAATTGTCTGGTTTTGCGCAAGCTACATTAGAGGTTACGCCAATTAGAGTTACTGAACGATACTTTCGAGGGTCGCGAAAATAGAGCCATAATACAGAGGTTACCGAAATCAACGATACTTTTGAGGGTTACGAAAAAGAACAATACTTTCGAGAGTTAGCGAATGAACATTCAAGGGTTAATCGGCTCATAAATTCGATAATTCTGAAAAACGTGTCAGAACGTTCAATAATATTAAAGTCGAAAGTTCGAAAGTCCGAGAAATCCTCTGTAAAGTTTGAAAGTTCGAATTTGGACCCATTCAAGTCAATGGGAAGTGAGAGTTTGAAAAGCTAGGTTTGCTACAGCAACTAACAATATTAACTTACTGTAAATGCCGTGGCACCTGGAAATGGTCTGGGAACATGGCACTATCACCAAAACTTGTAAAACGCTTCCTAAACACTAGCCAATTGTCTGGTTTTGCGCAAGCTACATTAGAGGTTACGGCCAATTAGGGGTTACAAAGATACTTTCGAGGTCGCGAATAAGCCATATTAGAGGTTACCGAAATCAACGTACTTTTGAGGGTTACGAAAAGAACAATACTTTCAAGTTAGCGAATGAAACATTCAAGGGTTAGAATCGGCTCATATTCGATAATTCTCAAAACGTGTCAACGAACGTTCAATAATTATAATCGAAAGTTCGAAAGTCCGAGAAATCCTCTGTAAAAGTTTAAAGTTCGAATTTGGACCCATTCAAGTCAATGGGAAGTGATGTTTGAAAAGCTAGGTTTTACAGCTAAACTAACAATTTAACTTACGTAAATGGCTGTGACACCTGGAATGGTCTGGGGAACATGGCACTATCACCAAAACTTGTTAAAACGCTTCCTAAACACTAGCGGCAATTGTCGGTTTTGCGCAAGCTACATTAGAAGTTACGGCCAATTGAGGGTTACCAATGATACTTTCGAGGGTCAGCGAAAATAGAGCCATAATTCGAGGGTTACCGAAATCGAACGTTCTTTTGAGGGTTAACGAAAAAAACAATACTTTCGGAGTTAGCAAATGAAACATTAAGGGTTAGAGATCGGCTCGTAAATTCGATAATTCTCGAAAACCCGCGTCAACGAACGTTCAATAATTATGGAAGTCGAAGTCCAGAAATCCTTCAGTAAAAGTTTGAAAGTTGAATTTGGACCCTTTCAAGTCAATGGAGAGTGATAGTTTGAAAAGCTGGGTTTTACAGCTAAACTAACATGGTAACTTACTGTAAATGGCTGTGGACCTGGAAAATGGTCTGGGGAACATGGCACTATCACAAAACTTGTTAAAACGCTTCCTAAACACTAGCGGCAATTGTCGTGTTTTGCGCAAGCTACATTAGAGGGTTACGGCCAATGAGGGTTACAACGATACTTTCGAGGGTCGCGAAAATAGAGCCATAAATTAGAGGTTACCGAAATCGAACGATACTTTTGAGGGTTAGCGAAAAAGAAAATACTTTCGAGTGGCGAATGACACATTCAAGGGTTAGAGATCGGCTCTAAATTCGATAATTCTCGAAAACCGCGTCAACGAAGTTCGATAATTATCGGAATCCGAGTTTAAAGTCTGAGAATTTAGTAAAAGTTTGAAAGTTCGAATTTGGACCCATTCAAGTCAATGGGAGAGTGATAGTTTGAAAACACTAGCAGCAATTGTCGGGTTTTGCGCAAGCTACATTAGAGGTTAGGCCAATTAGAGGGTTACCAAATGATACTTTGAGGGTCAGCGAAAATAGAGCCATAATTCGAGGGTTACGAAATCGAACGATTCTTTTGAGGGTTAACGGAAAAAAAAACAATACTTTCGAGAGTTAGCAAATGACACATTAAGGGTTAGAGATCGGCTCGTAAATTCGATAATTCTCGAAAACCGCGTCAATGAACGTTCAATAATTATGGAAAGTTATAAAGTCCGAGAAATCCTCTGTAAAAGTTTGAAAGTTCGAATTTGGACCTATTCAAGTCAATGGGACAGTGATAGTTTGAAAAGGCTAGGTTTGTTACAGCTAAACTAACAATGGTAACTTACTGTAATGACCGTGGCAACTGGAAAATGGTCTGGGGAACATGGCACTATCACCAAAACTTGTTAAAACACTTCCTAAACACTAGCGGCAATTGTCTGGTTTTGCGCAAGCTACATTAGAAGGTTACAGCCAATTAGAGGGTTCCAAATGATACTTCGAGGGCCGCGAAAATAGAGCCATAAATTGAGGGTTACCGAAATCGAACGATACTTTTGAGGGTTAGCGAAAAAAAACAATACTTTCGAGAGTTAGCGAATGAAACATTCAAGGGTTAAAGATCGGCTCGTAAATTTGATAATTCTTGAAAAACGTGTCAACGAACGTTCATAATTATAAAATTCGGAAAGTTCGAAATCGAGAAATACTTCAGTAAGTTTGAAAGTTCGAATTTGGACCCATTCAAGTCAATGGGAAGTGAGGTTTGAAAAGCTAGGTTTGCTAACGCTAAACTAACAATGGTAACTTACTGTAAATGGCGTGGCACACTGGAAATGGTCTGGAACATGGACTATCACCAAAACTTGTTAAAACGCTTCCTAAACACTACGGGCAATTGTCTGGTTTTGCGCAAGCTACATTAGAGAGTTCGCCAATTAGAGGGTTACCAATGATACTTCGAGGGTCACGAAAATAGAGCCATAAATTCGAGGGTTACCGAAATCGACGATACTTTGAGGGTTAGCGAAAAGAAAATACTTGAGAGTGACGAATGACACATTCAAGGTTAGAGATCGGCTCGTAAATTCGATAATTCTCGAAAACCGCGTCAACGAAGGTTCGATAATTTCAAAGCCGGAAAGTTTAAAATTCTAAGAATCCTTAGTAAAAGTTTGAAAGTTCGAATTTGGACCCTTCAAGTCAATGGGAGAGTGATAGTTTGAAAACACTAGCAGGCAATTGTCGGGTTTTTGCGCAAGCTACATTAGAGGTTATGGCCAATTAGAGGGTACCAAATGATACTTTCGAGGGTCAGCGAAATAGAGCCATAAATTCGAAGGTTACGAAATCGAACGATACTTTTGAGGGTTAACGAAAACGAACAATACTTTCAGAGTAGCGAGTGACACATTTAAGGGTTAGAGATCGGCTGTAAATTCGATATTCTCAAAAAAACGCGTCATGACGTTCAATGATTATGGAAAGTTTGAAGGTCCGAGAAATCCTTCAGTAAAAGTTTGAAAGTTCGAATTTGGACCCATTCAAGTCAATGGGAGAGTGATAGTTTGAATAGGCTAGGTTTATTACAGCTAAACTAACAATGGTAACTTACTGTAAATGGCTGTGGAACCTGGGAAATGGTCTGGGGAGCATGGCACTATCACCAAAACTTGTTAAAACACTTCCTAAATACTAGCGGGCAATTGTCGGGTTTTGCTCAACACTAGCAAGCAGTTGTTGGGTTTTGCGCAAGCTACATTAGAGGATTACCGAACAATACTTTTGAGGGTTAACGAAAAGGAACAATACTTTCAAGAGTTAGCGAATGACACATTTAAGGGTTAGAGATCGGCTCGTAAATTCGATAATTCTCGAAAACCGCGTCAACGAACGCTCAATAATTATGGAAAGTTCGAACGTCCGAGAAATCCTTCAGTAATAGTTTGAAAGTTTGAATTTGGACCCATTCAAGTCAATGGGAGAGTGATGGTTTGAAAAGGCTAGGTTAATTACAGCTAAACTAACAATGGTAACTTACTGTAAATGGCTGTGGAACCTGGAAAATGGTCTGGGGAACATGGCACTATCACTAAAACTTGTTAAAACGCTTCCTAAACACTAGCGGGCAATTGTCGGGTTTTGCGCAAGCTACATTAGAGGGTTACGGCCAATTCGAGGGTTACTGAACGATACTTTCGAGAGTTACTGAAAATAGAGCCATAAATTCGAGGGTTACCGAAATCTAACTATACTTTTGAGGGTTACCGAAATCGAACTATACTTTTGAGGGTTAGCGAAAACGAACAATACTTTCAAAGGTTAGTGAACGATACATTTAAGGATTAGAGAACGGCTGGTAAATTCGATAATTCTCAAAACAGCAAAGATGAACGTTCGATAATCATCAAAAGTCTGGAAAGTTCAAAAGTCCGAGAAATCCAGGTCTGGCATAGTTTGAGGAGTCCGAGTCCATTGGAACTCGATAAGTTCGGCTTGAACTCGGGTTCAAGTTCTAGTCCATCTCTACTTCACAGTAAGAAGGGAGGGAATTTAGAAGACTGAGCATGTGTGAATTTGTATCTTGTCTGTGACCAGTAATGGTAGGGGACATTTTTTGATATTTTTATACTCATATGTTAAGTTAGTTTTTCTCAATAAGACCACTCAATATTTGTATTGTTTTGAAAATTCCAAATTGATTAACTATAATTGACTTTAAGAACATCTGACACCCTGGGAAGTATTTATATTTTGGTAAAGACCGATACCAATCCTTTATCTGTTCATATCCGTAATGTTTGCATTCGGTACCCATATTGGTACTTCATTAATGTTGCAATGTTGCAGTTGAAGCCAATGGGCCAATAATGGGCATAATCAAAATACCATCCAGTATTGAATTTTTTGATACATGCAGTATTGTTTTCGAACGGTATAAAGGGTCCCTAGTGATAGCGATCCTTTATAAATATGATCCCAGTCTCACATTACCCATAAAGTAAAGCCACATTAGGATGTTCCTGACAGGGCTGATAAATGCATTTTCAGGGTTATAAGGGTAAGAATAGAATCAAAATAACTTCCTCCCTTTTATTTGAATTGTTGTGACTACAGAATATTGCAGCAGTTTGGACATAATGTGGAAAAGAACAGTATGCACAGCCTAGTTATGAAATATTAAAACTGATTACATGATAGTCAATGCACATATCTGTTCGTTGCAATCTAATGTCAGACAACTATGCCTTACCTTCTGTTCTTCAATCAATGCATGTGGAGGCAGGAACGAATATAGAACTAGCTTACCTTTTACGTAATCCACCGCAGCAGCACCGACAGGTCCCGGCTGCTTCCTGGTTCTGATTAACTATATAGCGCATGTGCGATAATGCACAGTATAGTTGAACAGAACAATTAAGGGGTAGGGAATTTCAGTGCTGCTGCGGTGGATCGCGCGAAAGGTAAGTTAGTTCTATATTCGTTCCTGCCTCCACATGCATTGATTGAAAAATGGAAGGTAAGGCATAGCTCCTTAACCTCCCGGTCTTCAATCAATACATTAAAGGAACAGTTCACTTCTGCAGTGAACCTTTCCTTTAAAGAAAAATGATTTGCAAGTCCCATACAAATACCATGCTCATGTTAGATTGAATCAGTGACTCAGTGGAAAGTATTGGCTTTATCAGTGTAAACTGCATGTTTTTGCTTGTCCTCATAGTGAAGAACTATCAGGACAACTAAAGTGAAAACTTGTACAAAGTACATATTAAATTGTGACATCAGCCCAATGACAGTGAAAAGATGTGGTTTTAAATTTGTCCCATGTGGGCTGCCATCTTGGCTCCTCCTCTTGTACCCACTGGATATCACACATGCCCAACCACGGCTGATTGGTATAACCTGTATACGGCTGTGTGGTATACCCCACATACTGCATGGGGCAGTGAGTACATTCTAACAGAAAGATTACTTCTTTTATGTTACAATTAGCTTAAGTTCTATTGTCACAACGCTTCTGTGTAACAATGGATTAAAAAAAAGTGCTAACATTAAAGGGTATGTCCATCAAAAAAGTAAGTTGGTTTCTATCTGATTTACTGAAGAACAGGAGTTAAATGTACTATCTCTTACCTCCTGTTCTTCAGTAAATCTTACAGGGGAGGAGGAGACACTTACTCGCCGACCCACTCCAGCACCAACAGTCTCCGACACGTCCTCGCTACTGCGCACACAGTGCAAAGGACTGGAGATGCATCGGAGGCGTCTGGGATTTCGGCTCTGGAGTGCAGGGGTCTTGACTAAACTAGGCCAAAGATATAGCTACAGTGTGTGCAGGGGTCTTGACTAAACTAGGCCAAAGGTATAGCTATAGTGTGTGCAGGGGTCTTGACTAAACTAGACTAAACATTACATTGAGGTTGAATAAAGACATACGTCCATCAAGTCCAACCTATTCGCTAAAAAGGGGGGGGAAATTCCTTCCTGACTCCAAATCACAATTGGAAAGTATCCCTAGATCAAGCAGATCTACACTATATGTATTAATACCAGGAATTCTCAATATTTTTAGTTTTAGAAACGTATCCAGCCCATTTTTAAAGCTATTCAATGAACTTGCCATTACCACATCTGCTGGAAGACAGTTCCACAGTTTCACCGTTCTCACTGTAAAGAAACCTTTCCTAACCTGAAGATGAAACTTCTTTTCTTCCAATCTTAAAGGATGTCCACGAGTCCTCTTGTGTGACCTATTAGTGAACAATGCACCAGAGAGTTCATTGTATGGCCCATTAATATATTCGTATAAGGTGATCATATCCCCACGCATGTCGCTTCTCCGAAGTAAACAGCCCTAACTTGTCAAATCTGCCTGCATATTTAAGCCCCTCCATTCCCCTTGTTAATTTAGTTGCCCTTCTCTGAGCTGCTTCCATTTCCAAGATGTCCCTTTTGTATATGGGAATCCAAAACTGCACTGCATAATCCAAATGAGGCCTTACCAGTGCCTTGTAAAGAGGGAGAATAATATTTTTCTCTCTGTGGCTGTCTGGCATTGTTTGCTACAGCTAAGTCTGTTATTTACCAGAACCCCCAAATCTTTTCCCATTACAGACGCACTTAACACAGACTTATTTATGGTTTTAAAACAGTTTAGTTAAGTTCTATCTAGACCACTGTTTCTCATCTTTTCATATTCACTTTGGTCTGAGGATGTGCCGCTGGATTGTAAAAAAGCCAATGTAATACCAATATTCAAAAAAGGTAGTCATTCACAGACTGGTAACTATAGACCTGTAATCCTTACAGTATTGGTTTACTTGTGATCCCTAACCTGGTATTGGCTGTTACTTCCTATTTATGCTTCTAGAGATAGTAGGGATATACAGTTAGAAAGAGGGATTCGCATTAAATACGAACTGATACCTAAAATAGCCCAATCTCAATTTACCTTCCAAATAATTAGAACGTAAACCTTAATATTTAAGTGCTTTTTAGCTAATATATTAGTAATGTAATCAGATAGGGAGAAATTGATGGTTAATATACCCTTGTTATACATACATATATTTATATATACACACACACTGCTACAGAAACTGTATAAATATACACTATTAAACAAATAGCAAAACCCGACAATAATAACCCTTTATATATAGTTTGGTCCTGACTCCATATTATATATACTTTAGCTTGTGTTGCAATCCAGTTTTATTTGTAATTGTTTAATTCTAATCTTACTCCTGTTATCCCAGGGCAGGGGGACCCATCTCACATTAACTATCAACCTATAAAGTCAAATGTATTCTACCACTTGACTAAATGGTTTGGAATGTTGATATTAACAGTTTTCTTTTTCAATGCAGTCATACAGCTAAAAGAACAAACAAAAATTGAAGGCAAGAGGAGAAAAAAACAAATGAGAAAAAAAAGGAGAAAGGAAGAAGAACAGAAAAAAAAGAGACTTGAGATAGAGAAGGAACAAGGAAAGAAGAAAGTCCCAAAAAAAGAGAGACTTGAAATAGAGAAGGACGAAGGGAGGGACAGGAATGAAGGGGGGCCAGAAGTAATGTGGGGGCAAGACAAAAAGGAAGAAAAACCAGAGGGAGGGCAGGACCTGAGAGAGGAAAGGCCAGAAGGGGGGCAAGACCAGAGGGAGAGCAGGACTGAAAGGGAGGCAGGACCAAAGGGGAGTCAGGCCAATAACGAGGGAAGACCACCAAAGAATCAGGAGGAATGGATAGAAGAGAGGAGGGAGAAAAAGCAGAAGAGAAAAGGAAGGAAGAGGGAAATAGACCAGAGACAAAAAGAACGGGAGGCTGAGCAAGACCAAAGGAGGGACAGAACAAAAGGGGAGGAAGGCCCAAACTTCCCTAAGATTCCCTGGGACGTCATAAGGCGTCAAAGGACTGAAGTAGGGACAGGGCCAAGGGGGAGACAGGACCATGTGGAGGGAAAACCAGCTGGGTATCGGGATGAAAGGATGGAAAAGAAACATTGGAAAAAGGAAAAGGGGGTCGGTTGGGGAGACATGATTTGGGATTAAGGTAGGGCAGGACTAGACGGGCAGGACCAGATGCTGTGGCAGGACCACATGGGGTAAAAGTACTTGAGAGCAAAAAGGACTGGAAGATGTGCAGAACTAGAGGGCAGGCAGTACCAGAAGACTGACAGCCTCTTGTTTTGGAGACAAAATAAGAGTGGAGGCAAAGCAAAAGAGGGGAAGGCCCAAAGATGGACAGAAAATAAACTTTGAATGGTGCCCTCCAGCCTTGCTTATCAGTCGACAAACAAGTGGCTTATAACGGACAATAACTGTACATTTGTGGCCGTTCAATCAGACGTTATTGTTTATCTCACCCAGCAGATCAGCAAATGATTCCCGAAGATTATCGCCTCAGTGGACGCTCATCAACGGTCTTGCCAAGCCTCTTGTATAAACCTTTAGCTCCAGTTAATCCAGGGTATAATCCGATCGCCAATTGGGGTCAGGAAGGAATTTTTCCCCCTCTGAAGCTTATTGTCTATAGGGGGGGTTTTCGCCTTCCTCTGGATTATCTGTTAAATAAGTATAAATAAATAAAATTAATTCATTTTAAAACTATTTAGTATCTGCCTTTTCTATTTCTCCTCTCAACTTTCCCTTTGTTTACTTGACCATTAAATATGGAGAATTGTTACCTTTTTACTACAAATAACACAAGTATTGGGAGTGGGCTGCACACATAAACATTAAAATCGATCTTTACTCCAGATAAACATTAAAAACACATCACACGCCTGCAGAGCTATTCAGCATGGGAAGGACAAGGAAGGTGCCTGATGCGTTACATTACGTCAGGTCACTGCATATGAGGACAGCAACCCTGCCTAATCCCATACCATATATAGAGAATATGAAGGAGGGGGATATATATATACAAACGTAATATATGTAATTAAAAAGCAACATCATATTATTGGAAAAAACTCCATTGTATTAAAGCATTCTATTCTTCCATAACTTACTGTAAATGGTTGTGGTACCTGGGAAATGGTCTGGGTAACATGGCACTATCACCAAAACTTGTTAAAACACTTCCTAAACACTAGCGGGCAATTGTCGGGTTTTGCGCAAGCTACATTAGAGGGTTACTGCCAATTAGAGGGTTACCGAACAAAACTTTCGAGGGTCGGCAAAAATTTAGCCATAAATTCGAGGGTTACCGAAATCGAACAATACTTTTGAGGGTTAGCGAAAACGAACAATACTTTCGAGAGTTAGCGAATGACACATTCAAGGGTTAGAGATCGGCTCGTAAATTCGATAATTCACAAACCGCGTCAATGAACGTTCTACAATTGTCAAAAGTCCGGAAAGTTCGAAAGTCGGAGAAATCCTTCAGTAAAAGTTTGAAAGTTCGAATTTGGACCCATTCAAGTCAATGGGAGAGTGATAGTTTGAAAAGGCTAGGTTTATTACAGCTAAACTAACAATGGTAACTTACTGTAAATGGCTGTGTCACCTGGGAAATGGTCTGGGGAACATGGCACTATCACCAAAACTTGTTAAAACACTTCCTAAACACTAGCGGGTAATTGTCGGGTTTTGCGCAAGCTACATTAGAGGGTTACCAAATGATACTTTCGAGGGTCAGCAAAAATTGAGCCATAAATTCGAGGGTTTCCGAAATCAAACGATACATTTGAGGGTTAACGAAAACGAACAATACTTTCGAGAGTTAGCGAATGACTCATTTAAGGGTTAGAGATCGGCTTGTAAATTCTATAATTCTCGAAAACCGCTTCAACGAACGTTCAATAATTATGGAAAGTTTGAAAGTCCGAGAAATCCTTCAGTAAAAGTTTGAAAGTTCGAATATGGACCCATTCAAGTCAATGGGAGAGTGATAGTTTGAAAAGGCTAGGTTTTTCACTGTGAGAACGGTAAAGCTATGGAACTGTCTTCCAGTGGACGTTGTTATGGCAGGTTCATTGGTCATTTTCAAAAAAAAGCTGGATGAGTTTCTGCAAACAAGGAATGTTACAAGTTACTGGTATTGATACATAAAGTAGAGTTGATCCAGGGAAATTTCCGATTGCCACTTGGAGTCAGGAAGGACAACCCTGCCTAATCCCATACCATATATGAGAATATGAAGGAGGGGGAATATATATACAAACGTAATATATGTAATTAAAAAGCAACATCATATTATTGGAAAAAACTCCATTGTATTAAAGCATTCTATTCTTCCATAACTTACTGTAAATGGTTGTGGTACCGGGAAATGGTCTGGGTAACATGGCATATCACCAAAACTTGTTAAAACACTTCCTAAACACTAGCGGGCAATTGGCAGGTTTTGCGCAAGCTACATTAGAGGGTTACTGCCAATTAGAGGGTTACCGAACAAACTTTCGAGGGTCGGCAAAAATTTAGCCAAAATTCGAGGGTTACCGAAATCGAACAGGGTTTTGCGCAAGCTACATTAGAGGGTTATGGCCAATTAGAGGGTTACCAAATGATACTTTCGAGGGTCAGCGAAAATAGAGCCGTAAATTAGAGGGTTACCGAAATCGAACGATTCTTTTG
>JAACNH010005344.1:0-20621 GCA_019447015.1 Hymenochirus boettgeri | reverse complement strand
TGTAGTGATGAGTGTAGTGAGGAGTGTAGTGATGAGTGTAGTGATGAGAGTAGTGATGAGTGTAGTGATGAGTGTAGTGATGAGTGTAGTGATGAGTGTAGTGATGAGAGTAGTGATGAGAGTAGTGATGAGTGTAGTGATGAGTGTAATGATGAGAGTAATGATGAGAGAATTGATCAGAGTAGTGATGAGTGTAGTGATGAGAGTATTAATGAGTGTAGTGATGAGTGCAAAAAGAATGGGTGTGTTGGGCACTAATTGTTAGACTGTATATTAATAAGATATCACACAAATTCGGTGCACCCCCACTAAAATTAAATATAGGCAAAGCGACCGTCAAAGAGACAAAGTAATGGGTACACATGGGCAACACAAATTAGCATGCAAAAACAGTCTTATACTTTATTACAATCAATACATAGTCAGTGCATTCAAATAAAGTGCTCAGTACCAATAGAAAGGTTAAAAACACATCCCCCTACAACAGAGAAAACATCATCACAATAATAATACACACACATAAATATATATATAATGAATATAGTGATGAGTGTAGTAAAGGAACTGTGATGAGTGTAGTGATGAATATAGTGATGAGTGTAGTGATGAATATAGTGATGAGTGTAGTGAAGGTAACTGTGATATTGTAGTGATAGTGGTATATGAATAATAGTGATGAGTGTAGTGAAGGAACTGGATTATTGCGTGATAGTGTAGTGATAAATATATAGTGATGCGTGTAGTGAAGGAACTGTGATGAGTGTAGTGATGTAATATAGTGGGGTGAGTGTAGTGCAGGAACAGTGATGAGTGTAGTGATGAGTGTAGTGATGATGGCAGTGATGAGAGAAGTGATGAGTGTAGTGTATGAATATAGTGATGAGTGTAGTGAAGGAACAGTGATGAGTGTAGTGATGAGAATAGCGATGAGTGTAGTAATGAGTGTGTGATGAGAGTAGTGATGAGAGTAGTGATGAATCCAGTGATTAGAGCAGTGATGAGTGTAGTGAAGGAACAGTGAATGTAGTTGTGAATGATAAGTGATGAGTGTAGTGAAGGAACAGTGATGAGAGCAGTGATGATATAATATGTAGTGCAGTGATGAGAGCAGTGATGAGTGTAGTGATTGAATATAGTGATGAGTGTAGTGATGAGAATAGTGATGAGTGTGTATAAGAATAGTGATGAGTGTAGTGATTATTACAGTGAAGGAACAGTGATGAGTGTAGAGGAGAGTGCTGTGATTAGTGCAGTATGATGTAGAGAAGGAGTGGGGTGAGAGAAGAGTGCTGTGATTAGTGTAGTGATGAGTGTAGAGAATGAACAGTTGTGAGTGTAGTGATGATATAGTGATGAGTGTAGTGATGAATTAGTGTGAGTGTGTGATAATGATGGTGTAGTGATAAATCTAGTGATGAGTGTAGTGATGATATAGTGATAGTTGTAATTGATAAATATAGTGATAGTTGTAGTGATGATATAGTTGGTGTGTGCGTGCTGGTGTGTGCGTGTGGTGTCTGTGTGTGGGTGTGTGTGTGTGTGGTGGTGTGTTAGTGATGAGTGTGTGTAGTTTGAGTGTAGGTGTATTGTTGATTGTTGTGATTTTGTGACGTGTGTGTTGTTGAATATAGGTGTGTGTGACTTGTGATGAGTGTTGATTCTCAGCCAATCACAGGCATGGGCTTCCGATCCAACTGTACTATTTTGTTCCTGGAAGTAGCAAAAGAGGCGGTGACCAAAGGAAAGAAGGTGGGTCAGTACATTTTTGGGCGATTTTAAAGTACGTTTAGGGTTGAGGGGGTCCCTACATTATATGATTTTGGTGAATTGGTGTGGGGATACACTTTAATCATAATAAACCAACATGGGAGAAAAGAATGCACCAAAGGCAAAGTTAGAAAGGAAGCAACACTAAGCAGGTTGCACTGGTAATAAATGTAACATTCTTTTTTCCCCAATGAAAGCTTAAGCAGCATTTGGATACTGTAAGTGATGTTACAAGAAATATGATGTCAAATGAAATGAAATGCAGAGAAAAACGGGGAAAACAGAAGATGTTATTGCATATTATCCTTCAGGGTGTCACAGGCACAAGGAGAAAATCAGTTAAAGACGCCACTATCTCTTGGAGGCAGGAAGAACATAAGATTCGGCGAGATTAATCTAACAAAACAGATTTGATAGATAAGGAACAAGACAGAGTTCCTTGGAATGTAACAATAAGACTGCAAAACTGTCACTTCTCAACTCCGCTCTATAAGCATGAAAAATACGGTTGTTATGGAAAAAGTGTATGGCAGTCATTGTAAAAATTAATACGGTAAGGTCAAAAATTCATACGGTAAGGATCATAAGATCAATAAGGATCAATAAGGAACACTTCCAATGGCGCAACTAGGAATCACTGGGGCCCCCATGGGTCTGTCATCCTTCATCCACAGTGGTTTCTGGAGGAAGCTATATCTGTCATAGGAAAAGTAGAAGATGAGGCCCACTTGGCTCCTTGTACTCACCTGCCCCACCACTCCTCTTCTTCTTTCCAGGGATTGTACCCAGGATGAGAACCTAGAGGTTACTTACCTGAACTTACCTGAACTCCCTCTTCTGCGTTCACAATGGGGCCAATAGGAAGAAGACTCCTCACAGATCAACAGAGGTGGAGGACCGGAGGAGAGATGCTACTTATCTAGGAAGAACCCAGAGTCTATTTACGTGTGGTGTGAGGGGGAGGTGAGTATAGCTCTTCCTTAAGGATTTGTTTTGTAAATAAATAGATTTACAGGGAGATACAATACTTACCTCTGCCTCAATTTAATGTGCTACAATGTAGCGTAAATATAAGTACAGCCCCACTAACCTGATATTACATCGGGAATCGCAGGTTTACTTCTTTTACCAGTTTTGTGTTATATTAATTCTCCCTGCCAGAGTGTTCATTATTCACACTTCCAGGATCCAACCTCAGTAGAGTCCGGTGATTTGGACTGAAATGCAATGGTGGAGATTGTTTTAGTTAGAGAATTGCCGTCCATTTACAATCAGCTTGAGCTAAAGACAGCAATAAACGAGCTTGGAGTGCATCACTATTACATGGATATTGCAATCGCAAACTTACTTACGGTGCTACCAGGGAAATAATATATACTGACAATACTAAAGCACATATGCCTTGTAACTCCAAATTAAAATTAAAATTACTCCTTTATTACATCTTTATATCAAAAACAACCATAATTCCCATTATCACCAATGCAAATACCCCCCTCCCCTCCTGCTGTACAGTCAATACCACATAAGGGGGTGTCCCCCTCTTGGCACTCCAAATGTGTCCTATGCCAATAGAGTGGTTTTGTAATATAATCACACAAAGTACAGATCCAGAGTATCCAATAGCAAGTATGAACCAAATCTTGTTATAAAACACTGTTACAAGCTATGGAGCATGAAGAAAACACCCGGGACTTAACTTGTAACAATATATATTTACCACCACCTTCCGGACTCCCGGGCTTTCTGCTAGTCTTTTCTTCACCCAGTGCTGTGACAGCCATCCAGCCTTTGCACGGTTCTTTACTGTGTTCGTTCTCGGTTAACTGCCCGGGGCTCAATGGTTAGCACGATGCCTTGCAGCGCTGATGTCCTGAGTTCGATTCCACCCTTGGACACATCTGCAAGGAGTTTGTATGTTCTCCCCGTCTTGGGGGGTTTCCTCTGGCACTCCGTTTTCCCCCACAATCATAAAGACATACTATAGTGTTGTATGTGTACATAAAGTAAATTGATTAGATTGTAAGCTCTTCGGGGCAGGGCCTCATTTGAAGTAAAATAATTATAAAGCACTGCAGAATAGTAGTGCTTATATAAGATATACTACATACATACAATTGATACCGATCTGTTCTGCTCCTTCTGCTCACACACATTAGGACTGGAGTATATACAACATAGCAAACAGGCGTTCAAACAACCAACGCGTTTCGTCCCTGCCAAACGACTTTGCCTAGGTCTCATCAGGAGACAGGGAGAAAATCCAATATTTCGGATAGAGTTCCGATAGTTTCAGTTTGTCTAAACTCAGGTTCGGGTCCATCACTAATCTGCATATGATTAGAAAGATTCCATTCATTTTGCATCTCCTATAAGTTGAAATTAAATATCATTGCACCACAAAAAAGACAGAAATGTCTCTGCTGTAAGTACCAATGTTGCTTAAACCCATGTAACATTAAAGGGAGATTCAATAAGTTCTTATCGTTAAAAATGGTGCTAATTTTGTCCCAACCAATAAGATGTTAGCTTTCAAATGTTAAATAAGATCTGATTGGTTGGGCAATATTAGCACCATTTTAAACGATAAAAACTTTTATTCAATCTCCCTGATTGTGTTTAAGAAAATAAACCCAAAACATTAAATTTTGCTAAGAATAGGCAGCAATCCAACACCCATGGTTTGAATTCCCAAGGGTTAATAGGGTCAAAAATTTGGTATGAAAGTATTGCTGCTATTTGTTACCATTAAGTTATTACACTAATATTTCAGTTAATTTCTATTTTTAAAATTCTATTTTATTGGAAGCAAACCCCCAAATTCTCTTTTAGACAAAACTGAACTTAAAGGATAAGTGCACTGTAAAATCAAGTTATGTTGTTTGGAAAACTGCAGCTTTAAAAATACCGTTGCCATATTTTTTTACCTATGTCCCTCCAGAGCCTAGCTTTGTGCATTGGAAGTTGCTGACATCTGTACTGGTTTGCTGAATGTTAAGCTCCGCCCTCTGAGTTTTCCTCTGCTTTCTCCTGACTTGAGCCTCAACAGTAAGGCCTGTGAGTTCGGTGCATGTGCATGGAACTCACAGGCATTTCGGTTTGAGGCTCAAGCAGGAGAGTACACGGAACTCACAGACATTACTGTTTGAGGCTCAAGCAGGAGAGAGCACAGAACTCACAGCATTACTGTTTGAGGCTCAAGCAGGAGCGTGCACGGAATTCCAGGCATTACTGTTTGAGGCTCAAGCAGGAAGTGCACGGAACTCACAGGCATTACTGTTTGAGGCTCAAGCAGGAGAGTGCATGGAACTCACAGGCATTACTGTTTGAGGCTCAAGCAGGAGAGTGCACGGAACTCACAGCATTACTGTTTGAGGCTCAAGCAGGAGAACAGAGGAAATCTCGAGGGGCGGAGCTTAACATTCACAAACCAGTAACAAGATGTCAGCAACTTTCAAGGCACAAAGCTAGGCTCTGGAGGGACATAGGTAAAAAATATATTGGCAATGGTATTTTTAAAGCTGCAGCTCCAAATGAACATAACTTGATTTTACAGTGCACTTATCCTTTAAACTTTTATTGTCCCTCTCTATTCCTGGACTTCTTGAGCCAGAATGGTCGAAGACTCATATACTATATCAGTAACTGTATCAATCGAGGTCCATTTTAACAAAGTCAAAAGTGAGCATTTTCACTGCTGTTCATAACCAACACACGCTGCACACAGCTGTGCTGTACAAAACACTCAGAATGTATCCTCCATTGTCACTTAGCACTATTATTGCTACTCTTATTCTTGACCGTAGTAACAGTATAATTTACGTGGTTTACTTTTTTGCAATAGTAGATGGTACTATAATTTTATATTAAAGGAGAATTATAATCATGCAGTAACTGACTGGCTCTCTTCCCCAGTCATTGTCACTGCCAATTCTCCATCTCTGACAACTGGAGAACATATGGAGGAGAGCTTGAAAATGGTCAATTACTTCTTCTTTAACTAATCATTCCACAATGCACCACCAGGTTTGTTTTATTCTATAGTTCTATCTTATAGTCCTCTTATGCTATACTATTGGTATCTTCCTCTTATTAAGGGATAGGCCACAAGTCAACATTTACTTCTTAATTGCCTTAAAGGAGAATAGGGCTATAAGCAGCCCTTTGCCTACAGGATACTGTAAAATCTATATACCTGTTTTAATTTTACATTTGCATATAGATATTCCTTATTACAGGTGACCTGCCTATCAAATGAATTTAGTTTCTCCTTCAATCCTTTTTCTAATATCCCTTTCCTGGATGTTCTAATAATCCAAATATCCAGACGTAATAGGCTCATCGCTATACATCTTTTCATATACCGTAATTATTCCTCTCTAGTCTGCCATGGGTCAGATTATTAAAATCTTTATTACCAACAAGCAATATTGAAAATTCCTATTGTAACATGTTGTACTGTTTCTCCCTACAGTACATTGTCCTGAACAATAGAGGCTCTGGAGGAGGTAAGTAAGGGATCATTTTACAGTAGTTTCCATTGAGAGTTTTTTCTTTGCAGAAAAGTATTTATAGAATTTCCAGACGGGCATCTATTTTTGATTTTTTTCAAAACTCTATAGTCCGATTAACTCAGAGCCTCTGGGCAAATTTATGGAGTTAAAGTCGTGCTAACCGGATCGCTTTGATCGGTTAGCAATCCGATGCTCGCGATTCAATATCGCGTTTGCGCTATTTTATCACTCCTGATTTAACTCCAGCAAATAGCTGACATTACAATCCTGCAGAAGTAAATCCCTTTTAAGGATTTACCCACGTTCGCAAAGGCGATGTTGAATCAAGATCAAAGCATTTACCCAGAGCGATAATTTAATATCAGTATTCATTCATTGTTGGCCATGACTAGGGGGCTTGGGGTTTTACTGTGGTTGATCATCAGCTAAATGAACTGAATCCAGGTTTAACTTCAGTCTAGTGGTGTATTTGCATTGTCTATGTTACTCCCACTGGTTTAATTTTACTTACTTCGCTCCATTCCTTAATAAACTACAAATGAACAAGATCTTAAAGTTTCATGCTCGTACTCTTCTTGCCCAGGGCCTTTCTATGGGTGGACACGCCCTGCAAGATCGCTTTCACTAAAATTGGGACAGACTTTCATAAACTCGGGACAGTGGGCCATAGTTATAAAGGCGTGGTTGCTAAAAATTAATGATAATGATTTTAAATTACCGATAATTATAACACGATATAGATTTATAATCCTCATAAAATGCCATTGCGGTGTTTACATTATTATTATTGTGGATTTATATAGCGCCAGCATCTTCCATAGCACCTTACAATTACATGTATACGTTCACATCTACCCCGCGCCGAAGAGCTTACACTAAGCACATTCATTGACACATTCACCTATCAGTATTGTCTTATTATGGTGGGGAAACCGGAAGTTCCCGGAGGAAACATACACAGCACGGGGAGAACATACAAACTCCTTGCAGATGTTCCAAGGGTGGAATCGAACCAGGACCTCAGCGCTGCAAAGCATCAGTGCTAACCACTGAGCCACCGTGCTGCTAACTACAGCATGTATTCACCACATGAAATGTTCTTTAATTACCAAACGTAAACGTACCGAACTAAAGTATGACCATACAGTAACGATAACGGTGGTATTGCTAATGCAATACCAGGCTTTTATAATATGGCCCAAAGTATCAATGTATGGGACATCCTCCATTGGCTGCACTGATTGATGCCCTCTACTCAAACCCTGGACTGATGTCACAGGGGATACCTGTTTGTATTTAATGCATCTGCCAAACACCACATGGCAATAAAAATAGTATTTTTTATTATTTTTTTTACTCTCATCTATATTCCACCTATGTTAGAGATAGGGAGGTGCGTAGCAGAGGAGTGGTGTGTTGGGAGGGGTGGGGGGAGGCTGAGGGAGCTGCCAGCTTCTTCATGATCACGAGCATGTAAGTAGGTAGTGTGGTAAGTATGAATAATCACTCTAATTCCATAGAATTATAGTAATTACTAAAAAAAAAGTTTTAAAAAAGTAGTCCTTTTAAAAAGTAGTGACAAATCCCGGTATCTAAATTAACTTCTCTCGATTTTGAAAACCCAAAAATCTGACTGATTTTCGAAATTCAGAAACTTCTGAACTTTTTATCAAAAAGATTTAAATACAAAATGCTCAAAATTCTAAAAATGTTGGTTCTATTGGGTCAGAATCAGAAAATTCAATAGGTTCTGCAGAACTGCTGTTGGAACGAAACTTGCCAGTTTTATTCTTCTCTAGTAGCATATTGTGATTATTTTTATTTGAACTTTATAGATTATTGTACGAGCTGAAAAGCTTTTGACAGTTCTTCATCAGGACCAAACCATAGTCGGACATGAACAGAGTGTAGGTGTATGATCCGTACTGACTTTACTATGAACATCAGAAAACTGATCATCTTAAAAGGATTATACCTAGTCCTCCTGGAGGACTCAGGTATGGGCTATGGGGCCTTCCCCCCACCCTCTCTCACTCTCCGTATACCTTGTCTCTACATGGTAGTTTTAAATATAATCAGCGTTATTCAAAAAAGTTTTTATCGTTTAAAATGGTGTTAAATTGCCCCAGCCAATCAGAACTTATTTAACATTTGAAGCTAACATCTGATTGGTTGGGGCAAAATTAGCACCATTTTAAACAATAGAACTTTTATTGAATAACCCTGAATATCTTTCTGTAGTGTAAGCATCACCCCCAACCCTACTGCATGTTTTAATTCTAAAAAATTCCCCAGAAACCAGGTTCCCTCAGCTAAATCAATAGCCGCAGCTGCTTCTTCTGTGATTAGCTGATTCTCCAGACGGCGATGCTGGTCCAGCCCTAATGCCACTCTGTTCCCGATAATTTGGATTAGGAGCCAAGGTAACACGATCTGGTAAGTAAGTTTCTGGGGACTTCTTCTTTAGAATTTTAATTATCTGGTTAGGGTTGGGAGGGACATGCCTACACTACAGCCAAATATTAATTTTGGGGTGGACATACCCTTTAACTTTTAAAAAAATAAAAGTACCTGGGGCAGGTAGTAGGATTTATTCATTCCTACCTCCTTATATTGTTTTGTTGGGATCTACATACAGTTTTCATCAGCCAGGTTAGTGCCCTGGGCTCTTTTCTGTATTAAATTAGTTCGAAGCACCCAGTAAGAACTGGCAGAAGCAGTTTTCTTTGTGCTGCTCCTCATAGAAATATATGGGAGTTAGAATGTACCAATCCAACCTCCCTACCCTGGTACTTTTCATTTTAACAGTTTTTTGAAAAAACATTACGTGCACTATAGTTCTCCTTTAATTCCTGGTGTTCATAGTTTACCCATGGGTGCTACATCTAATGTAGGTTTTTTGACATATGCCTCTCCTGACTGACAATAGATCTCACTTTATTCCCTTTGCTATATAGACATGTTAAGGCCCCAGGGACTGACAATCCTTCCTCATTGTCAGAATCCCAGTTTCATATATGGCACACAGACATAATGAAATATTCGTGTCACTTTCAATCATTTAACATTAAAGGAATCGGCGAGACAGAATGTATCAGTTTAGCATAAACAGTGCCAATATATATATGATTAAACTGATGATCACAGTACCTGTCAACTGTCCAAACAAGGATATTTATTGATTAAAACCCCCAGGTATTCTTCATATAGTAAGTTCTTAATTTCGCCACGACATAAAAGATTCTATAAACATTTTACAATGTTTCTGCTTCCCCTTCCAGTGTTAGGATTTCATGTTATATAATCACGGGCGCGGAATTTTTTTCTCTATAAATTCTAATGAGGATTTAAAAAACGGATCATTTTTGCCGAATTTAATATCCCCTCAGCTAAATATAAAATATCATCATAAAAGTCTCCTATCTCGCTCTTAAAGCTTAAATAGTTTGGTAAGTAATAAAACACTGTTGTACATTTGTAAGTTTGCATTTGCAAAAATCATTCCCAGTGGTGCAGTGCTTCGGAAAGGTTTTGAAACATTTTGTAAGGGCACATTGAGGGCTCATTCACACTACATGGGTTTGTATACGTTTTCCAAACACAGGTGCATTTAAAAAATGGACAGACAGTAAAACCCCATAGGATTTATAATATCGTTCACAGTGGCTGCGTTGTATTGAGGCTGCTTTAAAGGTGTCACCCTTTTGACACTTCTTCGAAACCCACAGAAGCTCAGTTAGTGATGAATTTGAAACCGAATTAAGCTGCCTCCCTAGACTTACCCCTAGTCCCTTTAATGCATCCTTAGAAAATGCATATGCACCCACATAGCCATGAATTGACAAGGCTTCCTGGACTTCCTGTGACTCTGAGCATGCTCAAGCTCATACAGAACTCTAAACACGGGGCAGAGGCAACAACATCAGGACAACCAGCCATCTTGCTTGCAAATGGATTGTCCGACTTATTGTTTGTTGGAGGCTGGCATTAGAGCTTGTGAGCTACTCCTGTATTGACAAGACCTTACTACTCATTATCATTTTGATAAATCTAATTGGTTTTGTTTTGCAGCTAATTTTGTAAATTTAGGCATAGTATGCTTTAGAAACCTATTGAGTGTGTACGAGGGGGAATTTCACTACTGTCTTATTTTATTATAAAAAGCAATAAATCTTTTTAACAGTGTAACTTGGGGAAGCATGGCATGGAAAAATCGCAAGGGGAGCATGGCGTGGAAAATCAGCAAGGTGCGCCATGGCGCTGACAATGGGGTTGTTAATACATATTATAAGGAAAATTGCACATCAAAAAATTGTAAATTGATACAATACAACTGATAAATGGTCACACAAAAACACTATTAAAATACTTGTCAAACTGCTTGAAAAACTGGCACTGGTCAAATGGTGACACCAGAGACGTCGATAAAATGCCACCAACACTGGTGAAATGCTTGAAAAACTGGCACTGATAAAATAGTGGCCACACATTGAAACTGGTAAAATAGTTGGAAAACTGGCATTGGTAAAACTGCTTGGCACAGACATTGGTAAACAGCTTGGCAAACAGATTAGGTGAAACTGCTTGGAAACACAGACATGGGTAAAACAGCTTGCCCCACAGAAATTGGCAATAGGCTGTGGCACACAGACATGGGCAATGCTTGCCACACAAAATGGGCAATATGCTTGGCACAAAAATGGGCAATATGATAGGTACACAGAAATTGGCAAATGCTTGCACCTAATGACAATATGCTTGGCACACATATGGGCAATATCTTGGCACACAGAAATGGTTCACTATGCTTGACACACAGAAATGGGCAATATGCTTGGCCACAGAAATGGTCACTATGCCTTGACCACAGAAATGGGCAATATGCTTGGCATACAAATTGTCATATTTGCTTTGCACACAGAAATGGGCAATATGCTTGGCACACAAATGGGCAATATACTTCACAAACAGAAATAGGCAATAATATGATGGCACACAGAGATGGGCAATATACTTGGCACACCAATGGGCAATATGCTTGGCCCAAAAATGGGCAATTTACTTGGCACACAGAAAATGGGAAATAATTGCTTGGCACACCACACAGTACAAACCACCTCCTTCTGACTGAGTCCAAAGACAGATCAGGCAAAGCACACATGGTAATAGGGTTTTGAACTTACACTTTACTCCTTTCTGACCGTCCAAGGAAGCTCTGGGGCGGAATCTGCATTCTGATTGGCTGCAGCTCTGTCTGCTTACTTACCTGCTGGGCAGTGTCAGGTTCAGTAAAGGTTTTTTTTTTTTTTTTTAAATGAACTTCCGGTTGTGTGAAAAAAATGTATTCATACCCTGACACTGCCCAGCCTGTACAAATCCGGGAGGATGCAGGAGTTAAGGAGGGGTAAGGACTGGTAAAGAAGACAAAAACTGTCGAAACCTGAACAGTTGGGAGGTCCGAGCTATAGGGGGACACTGCATCAAAAAAAACAAAAAACGGAAATACAAAAAACACGGACAAAATCCAGGGGGGCAAATGCCCCACCATCCCCTAATACGGACGCTCATGATATGGACTTCTCCAATAAGACTTTGAAAGCTGCTTGGTACCCTGCAGTTATTTACTAGCCAGTGTGAAGTGCATACAGCCTTTCTGGGGTAATACAAATAGCCTACTAACAAAAGATACATTTATAGCTTTTGTTCGGAACATTTTTTTTAAAGAATTCTTTGCATATGCAGTGGTGGATCACCAGTCTAAACACACTGTTTTAGAACACACACCCCATAAGTCATGGTTTGAAATCCCCAGACTTATATATGTATATCATTGTTACACAAAAGCTGCATCAAAATCCCGTTTGATTTCATCACCCAGCTAAGGTGGATTATGGAGCTGACCCCTAGCACCCGCATGTTAATTCCATAAATCACCCAGCCCCCCAGCAGCACCAGCAAAGAGAGAGGGTGAGACCAGCTTCTTGTTTGTTTGTGAATATGCTGTTCTTGGGAACTGTTGTCTGGAGACTTTAAAATTTAGGTTTGGGGGTGAGATATCCTTTAACCTGCTCTTTCAGCAGTTTTGACCCAACCACATGGGCTACGGGTTGGGGCGGGGCGCACACCCGTACCGCCCTCTTTATTGGGTAGCCATTTAACTTCATTGCACCATTATATGAATATACAATTACACTAGAGTTTCATTCAGACAAGGTATTGGTAAATCAGATTGCACGTGTGTGGAGTGGAATTCGGGGCAAGAGGATCCCGTATCACATGTACTTCTAAATAGTGTACTTGGATGATCAATGAGTTATTTAAATATATATTTGGTTTAACTTTCTGTATTAAGCTGAATAAACTCTTTGGGATCAGCATTGTGTGTGTATAATAAATGCAACCGAAATAACTGACTTCCTGTTTGCAGGACCCCTAAGAGAGACCGTTTATGGTCTTGGCCTTGACCCAGCGCCTGGGTTGTTTCAGTTGCTCAGTAGAGATCTGTTTTCCTCTTGTGTTTTTTTTGGAAGAGATATGTAGAATAAATTAACTAGGTATGCGTAACATAACTAAGAATTGAGAAAATAATGATATTTTCCCACTGAACTTTCCCTTTAACATGACATACCGAATGTAAATTGCTCCCCCGTACATAATTACAATGGAAGTTTCGCGATTATTTATTTCGTTTGAATTGCGTCTTTTCATTTTGGTTGTCTCAACCTGGTTTATTAGACTCCAAAGAAATCAAAACATCCTCAGCATTGTCTAATTAACCATCGTACTCCAAACGGTTAACCTGCATTATAGTGGAATTCAATTAAAGTGGTTTCTGAGTCATTTAAAACGAACTCGTTTGGTGAGATTGTGGAACTAATTAATCCAAACTGAAATTAAATTGTCTCTCTTCTTTCTGAAGAGACGCTCTTAGCCAAAGAAACACTGATAAAATAAAAGGATTTCTTTCTAATTGGGAAAAGAAAAACGTCCAATGACATAATACCGACTAATAATAATGTGTTTGCATGGAGATAAGCCGATATGGTGGAAATCTCTGGGAAGGGGAGTCTTTTAACATAGGGATAATTCAAACATTAATTAACTTTTCGCTTTGCAGGGTTATTTATTTGTGTGAAACTTTATAAAGAATTATTGATTATTTAACAATTAAAAAAAGTAATAATAACTGTATCCCCCCCCATAAAAGTTAGTGTGTTTGCAGAGAAAAGCAAATGGGGGCCCTCCTCCCAGAATTCCACTGCAGATGTGGCAGGGGAATGGGGCACAGTGATTTCTAGTTATTGATTATCGAAATCTGTCAGTTTGCCATGTGGAAAAAATTGGCCCAAATCTATTGTCCTAGTGAAGTAATATGCAGGATTACCTTTGATTTCACCAGCAAGTTGATGACAGTTACCAAACGATTCCATTTTGATCCAATCAAAAAATATCTGTAGGGGAATTGTGAACATTCAGACTGTGTTACATGTGCTTATATTTAATGGCATTGGGCTATACTTACTGTTATATACTATATATACTGTATACATATAAATACAGTATAATATATCGAGTTTCGATCAAATGAAGTAAAATCCAAGATGGTGCCGAAAATATAGGAGATAGGATTGGTCAATTCTCTGATGTCCGTAAAGGGGATTTTTATCAGCACTGAGGGCTATCTACACCACAGCGTTTTAATGTGTTAATCCGATCACGCATTAAAAGCTCACACTAGTGTTGGCCCACTAGGTAAGCTACATTGCTTTCAAAGTGCATGCAATCAGTATCCCACCCAGCGGCCATATTGGTCATAATCATTCATGTGTATGCATTTGCTCACCACGTCATTCGTAATCAAACACTGTTTGTCCCGTCCAATGAATGACAGCTGCTGGCTGAGACACATTCTCTGGACATGTGTGAGCTTTAACAGCTTTTAAGAGAGGCAGGCTTATACTCCAGACTGAATATCTCTATGCAGGGACATCAATCAGGTAAGTCTTGAGGTTTCCAGGAAGGTGAGTAATTTATGTGGGGGGGTGGAGATTCCTTGAATCAAAGCATCAAGATCAGCTTGAATCTAAGTAATTAAAGATGATTTAATCCCTTTCATTTCATGGTAAGTGAAGCAAAAAAAAACAAAAACGTCAACTTGTGAATTCACGGCAATATGGAGAGAACACAAACTGTTTGATTATTGTGAAGTCAAGGATTTGTTTGGGGGAAAACCTTTACAAAACACATATTGGAAGACCGTACTACCCAGGGCAGCTAGAACACTTTTATATCACTCCCCCCTGGCTACAGGGTGCCTTAGATAAGTGCCTAAGCCATAAATGAACTCCAGTATGCTGTGTAATAACAAGCCACTATGTCAGACAGTGTAAAATTGCAAGCCTTCTGCTGTTGCTAAACTACAAATTGCAGCACCCTCTGGGGAGGCTTGTCACTTTTCCCTCTACATATGATGGTCTTTGTGCCTTCCGGCATGTTCCACTAACAATATGCCTATCTGGATGAAGATATTGTATCATTTAAAGTACAACGAAGTCTAATAAAATACGGTCAGGTGATTCCCCATGTAATAGGACCTTTGGCAATATTTGTTAATGCTAAAATACCGTTAAAACTATTCCAATCCTTGGACAACCCCTCCTGCCTCTTTCCATGCTCCTTTGCTGCTGGTTATGTAAGCCCCTCTCAAGTGTATGGGGTTGTTGCCAAAACCGAAAATTTATACTTACGTGATTTTCTTTTCCTGGTCCTTCAACATGGCGTGGTTAACAATGGGTTAATCCCCCGATCCTCCGATTGACAGGCTGGTCCCTCCCCTAATTAAATAAATTTTGATCCAGAAACCTACCCCAATAGTCTATGGCCGACTGTACGAGCTTGAGATAGAACAAAGAAGGGGGGGAAATCCTCCCACTGCCGTGTGACGGACCAGGAAAAGAAGAAAAATCACGTAAGTATAATTTTCGTTTTTCCCTGGTCCTACACGGCAGTGGTTAACAAGGGGGATTTGATAAGCAAATAATTAAGGGAGGAGACAAAGTAGTGTAGTGGCAGAAATATTTATTGCGATGAAGCAACGAACTTTTTTGCCAAATTCTGCTTGGGAAGAATGCAAAGACATCTAGGTTATAGTGCTTTATAAAAGTGTGTTACGTGATGGTCCAGGTGGCAACTCTGCAAATCTCCTCAGGAGATGCTCAAGCAAAGAAAGCCCAGGAGGCTGCCAGAGACCTGGTTGAGTGTGCTGTAACCATCGGGTGGAACTTGCCATTGCCTGCATCCTGCCTGATGCAACCTTTGATCCTGCTGATATAGTTGGTGAGATGGCTGGTATCCTTTCTTCTCCCCAAATGAAAAAGAAGAGATAATCTGTCTTCCGAACCTGCAGATCTTTCATATAAGTTTTAAGGCATCTGCACATCCAGAGATGGCCGTCTTTTACCGATTCTGAGAGTTCAGGGTTTCCCAGAGTAGGAAGGATGATATCTCATTGATATGAATGTAGAAGCTCACCTTTGGCAGGAAGGATGGATCTGTGCGCAGGACAACTCTGTCGTTGAGAAAAGGGTGAACGGATGAGATGCCCTTAAGCTCTGATCTCAAGTGACTCTTCTGGGCTGAAGTGATTGCCACTAGAGATGTGTTTTAAATAAGATATCCATGCTGCATGAAAGCTTGGCTCAAATGGCGCTGATCGCAGTGCCTGGAGTACCAAAGGTAGTCCCAGGGCGGCACGATGGATCTTCTTGTGGTTTGAGGTTTTAACCCCTTGGAGGAATCTGGTCACTGTTGACTCCAGTGCCATCTGATGTTGCAGAGTGCAGATAGAGCAGAGAACTTGAGATTTTTTAGCGATCAAGCTTAAGATTTTATTGAACCCTTCTTGAAGGAATTCAATGATATTCTCAACTGAGGGTGAAAGTGGAGAAATATTTTGACTGACACAGTTACAGAATGTCTTCATATCCTCTATATACCTTGGTGATGTGGATGGCTTCCTTGCTGCCACATGGTTCTGATATTTTTCTTCAAAGAAACCTCTCTCCTCTTAATGTTGTGGTCTCACAGCCAGGCCGCTAGAGATAGATTCACTAAGTCCGTGTGAAGGAATGGACCCTGCCGAGGAGGTCTGGCCTGAGTGGGATCTGAAGGGCGCTGGACTGATAGTTGCAGAGCCACAGTGGAACCATGGTCTCCGAAGCCACCAAGGTAGATATCGCTATCACATCGCTTCTCGTCTTGAATCTTCCTGAGGATTTGCGGAATCAAAGGAATTGGTGGAATATGTATTTTAGTTGATTGCCCCGGGGATAGACATTGCATCTGCTGCGCATGGCTTTCTGGTCTTGGTACCTGGATGTACTTTCTTTAATGGACGATTCTCCTTTTGTTGCCATTAAATCTTGTGCGACATCCCCATTTGTTGTCCGATCTGTTGAAATACTTGAGGATGGAGCTGCCATCCCCCCGGTGCATTGTTTTCCTGCTCCAGGAAGTCTGCTGATTTGTTTGTATTCCCCCTGGAAATTGTGATGCCGAGAGGTCTGTTAGGTGATTCTCTGCCCAATAGAGTATCTGTTTCGCTATGACCAAATTTTCTTCTTGAGAAGGCCACTACTGTCATGTTGTCCGACAGTATTAGGATAGATTCCCCTGGATGTAGCGTTGAAAAGCCAGTTAGAGCCTGAAGAACCCCCATCATCTCCCTGTGGTTCTGAGGTAATGAATTTCACCATTCTGTCCCCACTTGCCTGGGCCGTCGGTCCCCAAAAATCGCACCCCCCCCGAAGGGCTGGCATCCTTGAAGATGTTTAACCATGGAGTGTGATAGAGAGACAGCTGAAATTTCTCCCTTCTGTCCACCAGATCAAGTCCTCTCTCGTTTCCTGACTCAATGGATCAGCTGAATTTGTTCTTCCTCCTAACTGTTTGATAAAGGAAACTTGAAAGGTTCTTATGTGCTCATTGCCCACAATCACTGAGTCTAGTGTTGACGTAAGCTTCCCCAGGAGGTTGTGACAGATCCACGCTTTCGTGACTGGGAATCTCAAAACGTCTGAAGTTTGTTCGTATCAAGTCGTTCTGGCGTTCTAATCGGCAGGGAAGCCTGTCATATTCTGTGTGTCTAGAATGATGGCTAAAATTGTATTTGTTGTGACGGGATCAAATTCGGACTCTCCCAATTTATGATCCATCCCAGATCTTGAAGGCAAGCAGGGTACTTTGGATGTGGAGACCCGGGTGGGGAGATGCGGGATTCAGGCAGGATGTCGTCTAAGTACAGAAATCTGTATCCCCTGCGATCTTAGGTGTGCCATCACTGGTGCTAGAACCTTGGTAAAAACCCTTGGTGCTGTGCTTATTCCAAAGGCAGAGCCCTGTATTGATAATGAGTTCCCAGAATGCAAGAACGTAAGAACCTTCTGCTTCCCGGGCAGATGGTAATATGCGATAGCATCTCGGATGTCTATCTTTGCCATCCAATTTCTTGGTCGGCATCTGGATTACTACGTCTTGATGGTTTCCATCTGAAACCTTGAACTTCGAGAAATCGGTTTAAACTGACTTTAATTGAGGATTGGCCTGAGCTTCCCCTGATTTCTTCTTTTTAGGAAAGATTGGAGGTAAATCCCTAGCTTCTTTTTGAGAAGCCGGGACCATTTTTCATGACCTGATTTCGTAGGAGGTCAGATTCTGCTGTAGCCCTTTCTTTCATTAATAGTATCTTGGAGGCCGAGATACAAGAATTTGCTGAATGTCGGATTAGTTCGGAATTCTAGGGAATAACCAGCTGAATGTCTTGTTGACCCAAGATCTGACTGATCTGAGCCCATAATCTCCGGAATGAGGAGATTCTCTTCCTCCCACCGTGGGGACAGGGCTCGCACACCTTCATAAGGGTCTGCTTTTATCTCGTTGGGCTTGCCTCGAAGGGCTGTTGGCTTGAAATGGCCTCCAAAAATTCCTCTGGCCATTTGGTTTGTTAGGCCGATATTGTCCTAGCTTCTCTAAGGCCTGCTTGAGAAGAAACGACGTGGAAGGAAATGGAACCCCTAGGGTTTCTGGACTGAAGGAGCCTTCTTTTGATGGAGTTTTGCTATTAACCCTCTAGTTTAGAAGCCAAAATAAGTTTCCTTCAAAGGGATTGAGTCAACCCTGTCTTCGAATGCACATCCGCCTTCCACTGCTTTATCCATAGCGCTCTCCTAGCCACCACCGAAGATCCCATATCTTGAGGATAATTTCACCGAGTCCATGGAGGCTTCGGCCCATATGATTCATTAGAAAGTTTTGATGTCTGCTAGGCCCTTGCATGTAGTTCATCCCTCGTTTTTTCCACCCATTGATCGCCCGTTCAAGTCCGATATCCAGACCCTATTAGCCCTGCAAGCTTGTGATGGCAACCGAGGGTCTGATGAAGGCCCCTCCAGGAGATATATTCTTTTTACAGCGCATCTTCTTTCCTGTCCATGGGGTCTTTCAGGGGCCACATCATCGTCTGTGGCTATTGCCAATTTTTTGTTGCCTTATGATGCTGTATCTACTTTGGGACAAGTGTCCCAAGATGTAGCATACTGAAGGAGTAATGGGTTAAGTCTTATAAACCCCTGGTATAGGGAGAATTTCTTATCTGGAATTTCCCATTCCTGTGAAATAGTTTACCTTGATTTGATCATGAATGTGGAAACATCCTGAAGCGTTATCCTTCTGGAAAACATGAGGTCTGAGTAACCTACTGGAGGTGCTCCGCAAATCCTCAAGAGTTTTTTTCATCTTCCTTATCAGAGAGGCTTCCTGAGTCAAAGATTATGCCCTTTGTCTGAATCTGATTCTCCATCAGATACCTCGCCCCGATTCCAGTAGTTCTGATTCTGGTCTCTGATTGTAGTCCTGGTGATGCTGGCTGTGATGGATCATATCCGCCACTTTAGTCACATGTTTCAGCAAACTTGATATGAGGAGTCCATCATCGTTTGAAAAACCGAAGTTAGCAGGTTCCCTTGAGAGAGTTTGCACAGTCACTGCGATTTTCTTCCTCTGGTTGCAGGCTGGTCACACATCGAGCATTCCTTCTATATTCCTTATGGTATCCATGTTCATCACTCCTCCTCTATGTCTGGAAAATCTGAAAAGAATTAGTTAAAGATCACTTACTTAAGCCTAAGTCTGTGATGCTCTCGTCTTCTCTTTAAAGGCAACTCACCCCTTGACTCTATCTCCTCTTGTGGACTCATGCAGGCACCTAAGAGAGAAAAACCATGGGTTACAACCAATAACCCTGAATAAGTACTCACAGGCTGTAACCATGCTTACAGCGTGGCAGACAGCAGGGCTGGTACAGCAGCCTTCCTCTCCCTTCTGACTGAATTCAAAAGCAGGAGCGAGGAGATAGAACGACGGTTTTCTTTTTGAATCTCCCGCGAAAGAGGTCCGTCGGGCGGTCGCGATGACGTCACAGTCACGTGCGCCGCACTGCCATGGAAGTGATCGTGGCTGTACAAGGGCCCCAACGCACATCGCGTGAACGATTAAGTGCTGACTCGCAGTC
This sequence comes from Hymenochirus boettgeri, assembly GCA_019447015.1. NCBI lineage: Eukaryota > Metazoa > Chordata > Amphibia > Anura > Pipidae > Hymenochirus > Hymenochirus boettgeri. The sequence continues at coordinate 773 of JAACNH010005344.1, read as the reverse complement.
GAGGAAAGAGAGGCTGAGACCCACTACCGGATAGTGGGGAGACTGATTGAGATGCCATGTCAAGCGAAAGGACAGGAGAAAAAAGACTATTTTGGGGGTGAGGTGATCTGGATCAAAATGTTTTATATATGGGAGGGACCACCTGTCGAATCCGGAGGGATCGGGGGATTAACCCATTGTAAACCAACTGCCGTGGTAGGAACCAGGGAAATAAAGATTTGGCTTACAGGGAGGTGCTTATAGAAGGAAGAAGTTGGGACGAAAAGGAAGGAGCAACACCCACATGCCAATCATTTTTAGGGTAACTTAGGTTATAATGTCAATATATAGCAGTTCAGGAGGGGGATCGTCTGACTTAATTCAAAATAAAAGCTTTCATTCTCCTCAGTTCAAATAGGCAGTGTATAGGAATACAGAAACTACTGCAATAGAAATATTTATTTCAGTATATATTACTATGTTTATATAAGATTGCGCAGTGTAAAAATGCAAACACCCTGAACCAAATCATATTAATCAATACGAACCGAACGACTAACTACCACTCTCCCACAACAATTCATCCGAGCAAGTCAACAGTGTAAATAATAACATTTCTTAAAATACATTGATAATGGTCGTACATGATTTTTCCAGTAGTGCTAGAGTATCCACTAATTGAATCATCCTGAAAAGTGGATATGACGTATCTGTGCGAGGAAGGATATAGGTTTGGATTGCCTACATCTCCCACATAACAGAAACCAAGTTCAAATTTAGCAACATAAACCGAT
>JAACNH010005343.1:0-20621 GCA_019447015.1 Hymenochirus boettgeri | reverse complement strand
ATTGGGGATTTGTCATGTAAGGGTCCCCCCCCCCCCGTTTTGGATTTTGTAACCCGCGTGCCAGATGGGGACAGTAGTATGTCAGTAGCAGCGGAGGTTGTTTTGTTTGCCTTTTTGGATGTTGACAGATCTGGGGTGGGATGCTTAGGTGTTGTGCGTTGCATCCCTTGCCGTTGTTTTGACTCCCCCTGGAGGCCCGCCCTTGGGAAACAGATTGGGGATTTGTTTGGGATTTGTGTCTTTTTGTAAGGTGAATAATAGCACAAACCAACGCGGGAGCATCTTCTTCTAAATGTACATTATAGCATAAATAAATGGGGTATTGGGCCGGGGGTCTGGAATTGGTGCGTGTTGGTGGGAAACCTACCCGCCCCCTGTGGACTGGGTGGTGCTGGAACTGGCGCTGGAGGGACGTTGGGGCCCCACGGGGGGAACCTGCGGGGGGGCCCCCCCGCCGTGGTGGAACTCTGTCCTGTGTGGGGTGTGCCCTGTGTTGTGGTGCTGCCTCCCGGAACTGCAAGCATATTAAATGTCTATAGGAGGGTGGTGCCGTGGAGCTGGAGACGGTGGGGCGTGGTGGGACGAGGCGGGGTGGCACTGGAGATGCCATTTTACTCTCCCTTTCCTTTAAGGGTGTGCTGGGTGGCCTATCGCACGGTCCCCCCCCCTAATGTTGCCACGCGGTGGGTGTGTTCTCTGCGTAGGTGTACCCCCCCTAGCGTGAGTGAGGTTGACCCATGCTGGGGTTGAGAGCAATATTCTCCCTCTTGCTTTATAATCTAGAAAGAAAAAGTCGGTCTGCACAGTGGAAATCGGCAGTGGAAATTAGGTCCATGGATACACATGGATCAATCGACTCTGTTAGTTCAAACTGTCATATGTTTATGCAGGGGAAACCAAATAGGACCTAATCCTGCCAGGAAGAGAGATCTTCCCGCGAGTAATAGAATATAGACGGGGGGGCAAGGGGGCGCACAGGCACAAAAACACAAGGTACACACACCCAATCCCTTTTTTTGCCCACAATTGCTTGTGCCTCGGTTTCAAAATAAACAGACCTATGAAACCCTATACTCTATAAGAGCGATCCAGATACCTTAACATGCTAGGTGTAATAATAATTCAGTACTTACACAGCAAGTTCCCCTGATTTACTGCAGAGTTACTATGGGGGATAGGACTTTGGGAGCAAAGTAGTAGAGCAAAGTGCAACTCCTATACTAGTCCCTTAGTTAGTTTATAGGTTAAGGAGGACGGTTCCACCCTCGGTGTTTGTTAAAGGGGGTGGGCTCCACCGAGGTGGTGTTATTAATTTTGTTATGTTGTTTGGTGTGTTGTTATTCGGGTGGTGTGTGGATGGTCGCCCGCCCCCCCAGTCCTGGGTTTTTAATTATTTAATTATTGCCCCCCCCCTATTGTTTAAAAGGAGCACTCTATTTTTAATTATGTTGTTATTGTGAATTTTTAAGGTGGGTGGTTTCTTTTGTCTTGTTCTCCGGGTGTTTTGTTAAAGCGAGCTTAAAAGCTTCCCACAGACATATTGAATGAAATAGAGCCTTATAACAGGTATCTCACAGCCTCATGTATTATAATAGAATTGCCCACACTAATCCGCCTCAGCTACATGATAACAATAAAATATCTTCTTCTCTCCCAGCTACATGCAAAGTATCTTCTTAATCCTATTTCCAACATACATATCACTTCCTGTGTGCATACAGAATTTTTTTTGACTGTCACATGCTTACAAACAGCACATCATTGGATGTTATACGGACATAACCACACCTTTTTAGTATTCACACGGAGACCCCGTGGGAGGTGGTTTAACCTCCCATTTTGACTATCCCATATAAAATCAAAGCGCTCTGTAAGTAAGTTTATATAATTGTGTATAAGTTGTTTATTTTGTCAGTACCTAAAATCAGTCTGTGCTATACTTTTATTATGGTAATTTAAATGGTAATAGTGAGATAGCACATACATACAGTTGTGTTCAAAATTATTCAACCCCCACTGAATTGAGTGTTTTGGCCAGTTTGACATTAATTTTGATCATTTCAGCCATCTTGTTTACAATTAAATCAAAGAGACACTTGTAAGTCAGACAAATATAACAACATTTATAATTAAATAACCACAATGTCTTTTCTGTGCTCACATCATTATCAGTTTTATTCAACCCCCAAGTGACATTCATTCTTAGTACTTAGTACAACATCCTTTTCCAGTTATAACAGCTTTTAAACGTGAAGCCTAGCTTGCCGCGATCTATGGGTATCTTAGCCATTCTTCATTATGTCGAAGCTCTCCAGTTCAGTCACATTCTTAGGCTTGCGCACTGCAACTGCTTTCTTTAAGTCCCACCAGAGGTTCTCAATCGGATTTAAGTCTGGTGACTGTGATGGCCACTCCAAAATGTTCCAGCCTTTAATCTGCAACCATGCTCTAGTGGACTTGGAGGTATGCTTGGGATCATTGTCCTGTTTAAAGGTCCAACGTCTCCAAGCCTCAGTTTGTGACGGACTGCATCACATTTTTTTCCAATATCTCCTGGTACTGAAGAGAATTCATGGCACACGCTGAAGCCACAGAACACTTTTGTGGTTTGTCCACATGACTTTTGGCATACTGCAGTCGACTCTTATTCTTTGGAGACAGCAAAGGGGGTGCGCCTGGGAGTTCTGGCATGGAGGCCTTCATTATGCAGTGTGCGCCTATTGTCTGAGCTGAAACTTCAGTCACCGCATCTGACAAATCTTTTTTCAGTTCTCTCAGTCACACGGGGACTTTTCTCCACTTTGCGCTTCAGGTAGCACACAGCAGTCGAAGTCAGCATCTTCTTTCTGCCACGACCAGGTAGCGTTTCAACAGTGCCCTTTGCCTTGAATTTGCGAATGATGCTTCCTGTGGTGTCTCTTGGTACGTTTAACATTATTGCAATCTTCTTATAGCCATTGCCCTTCTGTGAAGAGAAATCACCACTTCTCTGTCTTCCTGGACCATTCTCTTGACTTCCCCATGTTTGTAAACCAACCAGTAAATGTCTAGAAGGAGCTAAGTATCACAGTCATTTTAAATCTGCATAATTGGTGCTTATTATGCTTGATTCAGGGGTTGAATAATTGTGTCAATGAAGAAATCACAAAAAAAACATTTAATACTGTTTACAAAAACAATTGATGTCATTTTAGTTGCAATTGGTTCTTTAAAAAGTCCTTGTAAGATTTCGTTCTGAACACAATTACAAATGTACACTGAATTCCATAAAACCCTTTACAGCATTGGGGGCTGAATAATTTTGAACACAACTGTACATACATATACATCTTTCCTATATGTAATATACATTAAACCCACCACCTCATTGGTAGCTCCTAAAAACACAATGCAATTCCTATGAAGATATAAATATATTTATATAATATAAAGGATAGATTTTATTGTTTATTAAAGCACATGTCTACTGCTACCTATACTTACTTTCTCCAAACCCCAAGATCATTGTACCTCTCTGCAGTCCCTGAATATCCTTATATAACTTTCTCTGCTGCTGTAAAGCTGGCATCTTCTTTCAATGCCAGCCTTTTTCCTGGTTGCAGCCCCCAGTTACTACCGTGATGACACGCAAGTGTCACGCCTCATTTGCAGAGGCATGAGCTAGGAGGACTGGGAAGACTAGCGCCAGTGGAGTATATAAAGCTTCAAGGGGATCGACATGTCCTTATTATTAAAACAAATAATAGGACTATAACATTTAAATAAATAAAAATAATAATCGAAGGTTCAATATTTTCCTATAAAAGACTTCTAGGAATAATGTTTCTGATTCTCCAATAATACCGTAAGATAATTTTCTTTATCTTATAAACGCTAATAAAACAATCTTATACTTGACAAAGCTATGTACTTATGCATGGGCACACAAACATTTGCAGGAATATAGGCACCGTGATCGTGTGTAGAAACACATTTTTTATTTTGTATGCACACATATATGTACCTGCAAAAAGCCCTTAAGTTACTTCCTAACACAGCATTTTCTCAACCAGGGGTACGGGACCCTGAGAGGTTGCATGGGGGTCCTCAAGAGATTGATAGAAACTGTGTGGATCACCATTTTGATAATACACATTTTTTAAAAATATATTCATCAATGTAAATATATTTGTATGAATATGTGTTTCTTGTATTGTTTCTATGCAAGGCCCCCCCCCAGCGATGAATTTGAGAGCACTTTTTTAAATAGAGAAATATTTATAGATCTGTCATATATTAGTATAAATTATGTATTTTCATGATTTGATGACTGAGAAAGAAAAGTAAAATAATCATATATAATAATTTTATGTAGGGGTTCCCAAAACACAAAAAAAATTCAAGGGTCCCCACAGATAAAAAGTTGAGAAACCCTAAAACGCTTCTTTTTAGCACAAAAGCAACCACGTAGCCTATGGCAGAATGCCTTTCTTGGAGTAAAGCAGTCCTGTGCACAGTGTAGAGGGGTAAGGAGTAATTAATGGTATTGCTCTAGTGAAATAGTTTACTGACTTTACAGAAGTGTATTTTTTGTTGAAAGTTGTGTGAAATGCAGGGTCACATTTGTAATCTGCAAATTTTCTATGCATTACGAAAAACAAAAAAGGAGTTTTAGTCTGTAACTCTCTAAAAAGGTACCTCCACCCCCCAAATAAAATTTTCCATAGTGTAGGGTACCCAACTGTGATGTAAGTTTGTCAAACAAGCCCCAGAAACAGACTTACCATGCTTTGTTCCTCGACTCTCAGCCCCTGGCCCCCTGCAAGTTGCAAAGGGCCCGGACCGGCAGCCGCGTTTGTAATTGGCTGCGGCATCATGACATGGTTTCGGTTATGCAGAGAGCCGAAGGAGCTAGGTCAGACATGTCTGTTTCTGGGGCTTGTTTTACAAAACTATTACAGAGGTTGGGGTTGGGCTTGGGTTACCCTACACTACGGAAAAAGCTTTTAATGGTAGGGGGTAAGGCAACTGTGAAGGGATACAAAGGGTGGGAGGAAGGAAGACTCCTCTACGCATGCCAGAGTAGTCCAGGAGGACAGAGGAAAAGAACTACTTCTTCACTTTCTGGAACTTTGAACAGGCACTACAGGAGAAACAGTTTGAGCAGTAAGGTAAGGATTTTTTTTTTAAAACTTACGTGGGGTCATGTAGTGGTTAAATTTTAGTTTTGGGGGTGGACAGTCCTTTAAAGAATGTATATGTAAAAATATCTATGGTATTTAGTTAGATCAACAAGACTTGAAGATGTTTCGCTGGTCATCCAACAGGCTGAATTGAGAGGATTAGCAAAACGCCTTCAAGAACTACAAGTCCAATTGAGCTAACTGAATACACCAGATTACCATGACCTGGATGTATGAGACCTTCACAAGCATGTGTAAAATGTATGTATGTCCTGCAATTGTAGCAAGAGCAAGGAATTGCAACCTAAGCATTTTAGGCTTCCACCACAATTACATGTGCTGCAATGCTAATTACCGTTAAGTCAAATGCAGGCTACATTGAAACCAATGCAGATGGCATCATGTGTCTAATGCAAACCTCAGCCGTTCAGCATGCTAATTTTATTATGTTATTATTTAGATTTTAAAGCAGTGATGTCGAACTTGCAGCCCTCCCGATGGTAGAAAAATACTCCCAGCTTTCCCTGGCTGCAGTTTGCAGCTAACATGTACTTTGACCGCCGCCTCTCGTTGCACCTTCTCCCCTGGTTGACATTTTGTTTTTTTCATTGGCAAAAAACATCAATACTTAGGTGATCAGAACTTTTTTCTAAGTCTTTAACAAAAAAAAACAACTTTTTTATGGTGGGAGGGTTTAAGTGCTTACCACTAAATGTTACAAGGGGATCCGATGATATTTGCATGTTTTTGTGCCACCATGCAATCTGCCACCATAAGCCACAGCCTATGTGACCTGGTGGGAAATTCGCCCTGTGTTATGAGACTGAGATGATGTATTTCAGGCATAGGCAGTAATTTCCAGATGTTTAAAACTACAACTCCCAGCATTCCCAGACTACAGAAATGTTGCAAACTTTGTTTAGTGATGTCGACCTTGGCACTCCAGAGTTTGGAAACTACAACTCCCAGCATGCTGCAGCAACCAAGGTTTGATTCAATGTGAATAAAAAAAGCTCCATGAAGCCAATGATAATTAGGTACAGCTTGCATTGCTGGGTCAAACGTAGAACCTTCCCAGAATCATTAAGTACCTTATCCCTGAATTCCCTCACCTTCCGTAATCCAGTGGCCTTCTTCTCCTTAACGCTTTTCTGGTTGTTCCAAACCCCCTCGTTAGTTAGTCCCGGTCCCAGAACCAGGACAGTTAATCCTCATAATTAGACAGACTACTCTGTTTTACAGTCTCCGATGATGTTGTTTACTATCGATCTTCCGGGTTTCTGAAACTAGTCCAGACACATACGAGTTCCCGCCGGCATTCCCTCCCAGTCCCAACCAATCGCAAGCCAAAGCGTCGATCGTTCTACTGCCACCTTTTCCGCATAGCGACTGCCTCATGTGACACAAGCGCCGCGAGTTGCTATGCAGAGGTTCCATGAGGGTGATTATGATTGGCTGCAGGGTTCCATAATAGAGAGCGGAGGTTCCATGAGGGTGATTTGATTGGCTGCAGAGGTTCCATGATAGAGCAGAGGTTCCTGAGGGTGATTATGATTGGCTGCCAGGTTCCATGATAGAGCAGATGTTCTGTGAGGCAATTATGATTGGCTGCACAAGTTCCATGATAAGCTGAGGTTCTGTGGGTGGGGTAATTAGATTGACTGCACAGGTTCCATGATAGAGCAGAGGGTTCCATGAGGGTGATTATGATTGGCTGCACAGGTTCCATGTAGAGCAGGGTTCTGTGAGGCAATTATGATTGGCTGCACAGGTTCCATGATAAAGCTGAGGTTCTGTGGGGGTAATTATGATTGACTGCACAGGTTCCATGATAGAGCAGAGGTTCCATGAGGGTGATTATGATTGGCTGCACAGGTTCCATGATAGAGCAGAGGTTCTGTGAGGCAGTTATGATGGCTGCACAGGTTCCATGATAAAGCAGAGGTTCTCTGGGGGTGATTATGATTGGCTGCAGAGTTTCCATATAAGCAGAGGTTCCATGAGGGTGATTATGGTTGGCTGCTCCATGAGGGTGATTTATGATTGGCTGCAGAGGTTCCATGATAGAGCAGAGGTTCCATGAGGGTAATATAATTGGCTGCAGAGGTTCCATGATAGAGCAGGGTCTGTGGGGGTAATTATGATTGGCTGCACAGGTTCCATGATAGGCCAGAGGTTCCGGGGGTGATTATGGTTGGCTGCTCCATGAGGGTGATTATGATTGGCTGCAGAGGTTTCATGATAGAGCAGAGGTTCCATGAGGGTAATATAATTGGCTGCAGAGGTTCCATGATAGAGCAGAGGTTTCTGTGGGGGTAATTATGATTGGCTGCACAGGTTCCATGATAGGCCAGAGGTTCCGTGAGGGTGATTATGATTGGCTGCACAGGTTCCAGATAGAGCAAAGGTTCCGTGAGGCTAATTATGATTGGCTGCACAGGTGCATGATAGAGCAGAGATTCTGTGAGGGTAGTTCTGATTGGCTGCACAGGTTCCGTGATAAAGCAGAGGTTCTCTGGGGTGATTATGATTGGCTGCGAAGTTTCCATAATAGGCAGAGGTTCCATGAGGGTGATTATGGTTGGCTGCTCCATGAGGGTGATTTATGATTGGCTGGCAGAGGTTCCATGATAGAGCAGAGGTTCCATGAGGGTAAATATAATGGCTGCAGAGGTTCCATGATAGAGCAGGGTTCTGTGGGGGTAATTATGATTGGCTGCACAGGTTCCATGATAGGCCAGAGGTTCCGTGAGGGTGATTATGGTTGGCTGCTCCATGAGGGTGATTTTGATTGCTGCAGAGGTTCCATGATAGAGCAGAGGTTCCATGAGGGTAAATATAATTGGCTGCAGAGGTTCGCACAGGTTGCATGATAGAGCAGAGATTCTGTGAGGGTAGTTCTGATTGGCTGCACAGGTTCCGTGATAAAGCAGAGGTTCTCTGGGGGTGATTATGATTGGCTGCAGAGTGCAGCCAATCATAATTAGCCTCACGGAACCTTGCTCTATCATGGAACCTGTGCCCAATCATAATCACCCTCACGGAACCTCTGGCCTATCATGGAACCTGTGCAGCCAATCATAATTACCCCCAAGAACCTCTGCTCTATCATGGAACCTCTGCAGCCAATATATTTACCTCATGGAACCTCTGCTCTATCATGGAACCTCTGCAGCCAATCATAAATCACCCTCATGGAGCAGCAACCCATAATCACCCTACGGAACCTCTGGCCTATCATGGAACCTGTGCAGCCAATCATAATTACCCCCACAGAACCTCTGCTCTATCATGGAACCTCTGCAGCCAATTATATTTACCTCAGGAACCTCTGCTCTATCATGGAACCTCTGCAGCCAATCATAAATCACCCTCATGGAGCAGCCCACCATAATCACCCTCATGGAACCTCTGCTCTATATGGAAACTCGCAGCCAATCATAATCACCCCAGAGAACTCTGCTTTATCACGGAACCTGTGCAGCCAATCAGAACTACCCTCACAGAATCTCTGCTCTATCATGCAACCTGTGCAGCCAATCATAATTAGCCTCACGGAACCTTTGCTCTATCATGGAACCTGTGCAGCCAATCATATATCACCCTCACGGAACCTCTGGCCTATCATGAACCTGTGCAGCCAATCATAATTACCCCCACAGAACCTCTGCTCTATCATGGAACCTCTGCAGCCAATTAATTTACCCTCATGGAACCTCTGCTCTATCATGAAACCTCTGCAGCCAATCATAAATCACCCTCATGAGCAGCCAACCATAATCACCCCACGGAACCTCTGGCCTATCATGGAACCTGTGCAGCCAATCATAATTACCCACACGAACCTTGCTCTATCATGGAACCTCTGCAGCCAATTATATTTACCTCATGGAACCTCTGTCTATCATGGAACCTCTGCAGCCAATCATAAACACCCTCATGGAGCAGCCAACCATAATCACCCTCATGGAACCTCTGCCTATTATGGAAACTCTGCAGCCAATCATAATCACCCCCAGAGAACCTCTGCTTTATCATGGAACCTGTGCAGCCAATCATAACTGCCTCACAGAACCCCTGCTCTATCATGGAACCTGTGCAGCCATCATAATCACCCTCATGGAACCTCTGCTCTATCATGGAACCTGTGCAGTCAATCATAATTACCCCCACAGAACCTCAGCTTTATCATGGAACCTGTGCAGCCATCATAATTGCTCACAGAACCTTGCTCTATCATGGAACCTGTGCAGCCAATCATAAACCCTCATGGAACCTCTCGCTCTATCAGGAACCTGTGCAGTCAATCATAATTACCCCCACAGAACCTCAGCTTTATCATGGAACTTGTGCAGCCAATCATAATTGCCTCACAGAACACTGTCTATCATGGAACCTGTGCAGCCAATCATAATCACCCTCATGGAACCTGCTCTATCATGGAACCTCTGCAGCCAATCATAATCACCCTCATGGAACCTCGCTCTATTATGGAACCTCTGCAGCCAATCATAATCACCCTCATGGAACCTCTGCATAGCAACTCGCGGCGCTGTGTCACATGAGGCAGTCGCTATGCGGAAAAGGTGGCAGTAGAACGATCGACGCTTTGGCGTTGCGATTGGTTGGGACTGGGAGGAATGCCCGGGAACTCGTATGTGTCTGGACTAGTTTCAGAAACCCGGAAGATCGATAGTAAACAAAATCATCGGAGACTGTAAAACAGAGTAGTCTGTCTAATTATGGAGGATTAAACTGTCCTGGTTCTGGGACCGGGGAGCTGAACTGGAACGGGGGGGTTTGGAACAACCAGAAAAGCGTTAAGGAGAAGGAAGGCCACTGGGATTACGGAAGGTGAGGGAATTCAGGGATAAGGTACTTAATGATTCTGGGAAGGTTCTAGCGTTTGACCCAGCAATGCCGCTGTACCTAATTATCATTGGCTTCATGGAGCTGTTTTTATTCACATTGATATCAAACCTTGGTTTGCTGCAGCATGCTGGGGTTGTAGTTTCCAAACATCTGGAGTGCCAAGGTTCGACATCACTAAACAAAGTTTGCAAGACATTTCTGTAGTCTGGAATGCTGGGAGTTGTAGTTTTAAAACATCTGGAAATTAATGCCTATGCCTGAATACATCATCTCAGTGCTCATACACAGGGCAGAATTTCCCACCAGGTACATAGGCTGTGGCTTATGGTGGCAGAGTTGTAGGGGTGGCACAAAACATGCAAAATAATCGGATCCCCTTGTAACATTTAGTGGTAAGCACTTAAACCCTCCCCACCTAAAAAAAGTTGTTTTTTTTGTTAAAGACTTAGAAAAAAGTTCTGATCACCTAAGTATTGATGTTTTTTGCCAATGGAAAAAAACAAAATGTCAACCAGGGGGAGAAGGTGCAACGAGAGGCGGCGGTCCAAAGTACATGTTAGCTGGCAAACTGCAGCCAGGGAAAGTGGGAGTATTTTTCTACCATCGGGAGGGCTGACAGTTCGACATCACTGCTTTAAAATCTAAATAAATAACATAATAAAATTAGCCTGCTGAACGGCTGAGGTTTGCATTAGACACATGATGCCATCTGCATTGGTTTCAATGTAGCCTGCATTTGACTTAACGGTATTAGCATTGCAGCACATGTAATTGTGGTGGAAGCCCTAAAATGCTTAGGGTGGCAATTCCTTGCTCTTGCTACAATGCAGGACATACATACATTTTACACATGCTTGTGAAGGTTCTCATACATCCAGGTCATGGTATATCTGTGGTATTCAGTTAGCTCAATTGGACTTGTAGTTCTTGAAGGCGTTTTGCTAATCCTCTCAATTCAGCCTGTTGGATGACCAGCGAAACCTCTTCAAGTCTTGTTGATCACTAAATACCATAGATATTTTTACATATACATTCTTTAAAGGAACTGTCCACCCCCAAAACTAAAATTTAACCCACTACTGACCCCACTGTATAGTTTTAAAAAAAAATCCTTACCTTAATGCTCAAAACTGTTTCTCCTGTAGTGCTGTTCAAAGTTCCAGAAAGTGAAGAAGTAGTTCTTTTCCCTGTCCTCCTGGACTACTCTGGCATGCGTAGAGGAGTCTTCCTTCCTCCCACCCTTTGTATCCCTTCACAGTTGCCTTACCCCCTACCATTAAAAGCTTTTTCCGTAGTGTAGGGTAACCCAAGCCCAACCCCAACCTCTGTAATAGTTTTGTAAAACAAGCCCCAGAAACAGACATGTCTGACCTAGCTCTCGGCTCTCTGCATAACCGGCAACCATGTCTATGATGCCGCAGCCAATTACAAACGCGGCTGCGGTCCGGGCCCTTTGAACTTGCAGGGGGCCAGGGGCTGAGAGTCGAGGGAACAAAGCATGGTAAGTCTGTTTCTGGGGCTTGTTTGACAAACTTACATCACAGTTGGGGTACCCTACACTATGGAAAATTTTATTTTGGGGGGTGGAGGTACCTTTTAGAGAGTTACAGACTAAAACTCCTTTTTTTGTTTTCGTAATGCATAGAAAATTTGCAGATTACACAATGGACCTTGCATTCACACAACTTTCAACAAAAAATACACTTCTGTAAAGTCAGTAAACTATTTCACTAGAGCAATACCAATAATACTCCTTACCCTCTACACTGTGCACAGGACTGCTTTACTCCAAGAAAGGCATTCTGCCATAGGCTACGTGGTTGCTTATTGTGCTAAAAAGAAGCGTTTTAGGGTTTCTCAACTTTTTACTGTGGGGACCCCTTGAATTTTTTTGTGTTTTGGGGCACCCTACATAAAATTATTATATATGATTATTTTTACTTTTCTTTCTCAGTCATCAAATCATGAAAATACATAATTATACTAAATAAATGACAGATCTATAAAATTTCTTATTTAAAAAAGTGCTCTCAAATTCATCGCTGGGGGGGGGCCTTGCATAGAAACAATACAAGAAACACATAATCATACAAATAATATTACATTGATGAATATATTTTAAAAAATGTGTATATATCAAAAGGTGGATCCACACAGTTTCTATCAATCTCTTGAGGACCCCCATGCAACCTCTCAGGGTCCCGTACCCCTGGTTGAGAAAATGCTGTGTTAGGAAGTAAATTAAGGGCTTTTTGCAGGTACATATATGTGTGCATACAAAATAAAAAATTGTGTTCTACACACGATCACGGTGCCTATATCCTGCAAAGTTTGTGTGCACATGCCTAAGTACATAGCTTTGTCAAGTGATAAGATTGTTTTAATTAGCAGTTTATAAGATAAAGAAATATCTTACGGTATTATTTTGGAGAATCAGAAACATTATTCCTTGAAAGTCGTTATAGGAAAATATTGAACCTTCGATTATTATTTTATATTATTAAAATGTTATAGTCCTATTATTTGTTTATAATAATAAGGACATGTCGATCCCCTTGAAGCTTTATTATCCCACTGGCGCTAGTCTTCCCAGTCCTCCTAGCTCATGCCTCTGCAAATGAGGCGTGACACTTTGCTGTCATCACGGTAGTAACTGGGGGCTGCAACCAGGAAAAAGGTGGCATTGAAAAGAAGATGCCAGCTTTACAGCAGCAGAGAAAGTTAATATAAGGATATTCAGGGACTGCAGAGAGGTACAATGATCTTGGGGTTTGGAGAAGAAAAAGTATAGGTAGCAGTAGACATGTGCTTAATAAAACAATAAAATCTATCCTTTATATTATAAATATATTATATCTTCATAGGAGATTGCATTGTGTTTTTAGGAGCTACCAATGAGGTGGTGGGTTTAATGTATATTACATATAGGAAAGATGATATGTATGTACGTTGTGTTCAAAATTATTCAGCCCCCAATGCTGTAAAGGGTTTTATGGAATTCAGTGTACATTTGTAATTGTGTTCAGAACGAAATCTTACAAGGACTTTTTAAAGAACCAATTGCAACTAAAATGACATCAAGTTTTTGTAATACAGTATTAAATGTTTTTTTTGTGATTCTTCATTGACACAATTATTCAACCCCTTGAATCAAGCATAATAAGCACCAATTATGCAGATTTAAAATGACTGTGATACTTAGCTCCTTCTAGACATTTACTGGTGTGTTTACAAACATGGGGAAGTCAAGAGAATGGTCCAGGAAGACAAGAGAAGTGGTGATTTCTCTTCACAGGAAGGGCAATGGCTATAAGAAGATTGCAATAATGTTAAACGTACCAAGAGACACACAAGGAAGCATCATTCGCAAATTCAAGGCAAAGGGCACTGTTGAAACGCTACCTGGTCGTGGCAGAAAGAGATGCTGACTTCGACTGCTGTGTGCTACCTGAAGCGCAAAGTGGAGAAAAGTCCCCGTGTGACTGATGAGGAACTGAAAAAGATTTGTCAGATGCGGGTACTGAAGTTTCAGCTCAGACCATAAGGCGCACACTGCATAATGAAGGCTCCATGCCAGAACTCCCAGGCGCACCCCCTTTGCTGTCTCCAAAGAATAAGAAGAGTCGACTGCAGGATGCCAAATCATGTGGACAAACCACAAAAGTGTTCTGTGGCTTCAGCGTGTGCCATGAATTCTCTTCAGTACCAGGAGATATTGGAAAAAAAATGTGATGCAGTCCGTCACAAACCTGAGGCTTGGGAGACGTTGGACCTTTAAACAGGACAATGATCCCAAGATACCTCCAAGTCCACTAGAGCATGGTTGCAGATTAAAGGCTGGAACATTTTGGAGTGCCATCACAGTCACCAGACTTAAATCCGATTGAGAACCTCTGGTGGGACTTAAAGAAAGCAGTTGCAGTGCGCAAGCTAAGAATGTGACTGAACTGGAGGCTTTACCCATGAAGAATGGGCTAAGATACCCATAGATCGCGGCAAGCTAGGCTTCACGTTTAAAAGCTGTTATAACTGGAAAAGGATGTTGTACTAAGTACTAAGAATGAATGTCACTTGGGGGTTGAATAAAACTGATAATGATGTGAGCACAGAAAAGACATTTGTGGTTATTTAATTATAAATGGTGTATATTTGTCTGACTTACAAGTGTCTCTTTGATTTAATTGTAAACAAGATGGCTGAAATGATCAAAATTAATGTCAAACTGGCCAAAACACTCAACATTCAGTGGGGGTTGAATAATTTTGAACACAACTGTATGTATGTGCTATCTCACTATACCATTTAAATTACCATAATAAAAGTATAGCACAGAATGATTTTAGGTACTAGACAAAATAAACAACTTATACAAATTATATAAACTTACTTACAGAGCTTTGATTTAATATGGGATAGTCAAAATGGGAGGTTAAACCACCTCCCACGGGGTCTCCGTGTGAATACTAAAAAGGTGTGGTTATGTCGTATAACATCCAATGATGTGCTGTTTGTAAAGCATGTGACAGTCAAAAAAAATTCTGTATGCTACACAGGAAGTGATATGTATGTTGGAAATAGGATATAAAGAAGATACTTTGCATGTAGCTGGGGAGAGAAATATGTTTATATATGTTAGATTATTAGGGCAATTCTATATAAAACATGAGGCTGTGAGATACCTTATAAGGCTCTATTCATTTAATAGTCTGTGGGAAGCTTAGCTCCTTAACACCACCTCTCCTTAACCTAGAAAGCTAACGAGTATACTTTGCTCCCAAGTCCTATCCCCATAGTAACTGTAAATCAGGAACTTGCTGTGGTAAATACTAATTAGTATGAACCTAGCATTTAATCTGGATCCTGTATAGGGTTTCAGGTCTGTTTAGTTTGAACCACACATTGTGGCAAGATTGCGGGTCTATTCTCAGATCTGCAGGATTATCCTATTGGTTTCCCTGGATACAGATGACAGTTTGACTAACAGATTCATTTATCCATGTGTTTCATACATAATTTCCACTGTGCACACTTTTTTTTAATTATAGAGCAAGAGGGAGATATTGCTCTCACCCTTAAAGGGCATCTCCACCCCTCCTATAACATTTTTAATAATGCTGCAGTCCACCCCCAAAACCCATTTATGCTATAATTACATTTAGAAGAGATGCTCCCAGCGTTGGTATTCACCTTACAAATCCCCAATCTGTCACACCTCCCTGCCTACTTCCTGTAACGGTCGTCAGTCACGGCCGTGATGGTGACGTCCTGACCAATGGCTGACGGCCTTTACCAGACGAGACTCGCTGCTGCTTGCAAACGTAAGGGCATGCTGCAGCAGTGGAGGAGGAGAGACCAAGCAATGGGGGAGTATGGATTTGTAAGGTGAATATTTATCTCTAGGAGCATCTTTTAATGTAAGTATAGTGTAAATGGGATTTTGTGGTGTGGTCTACGTATATTACATTTTTCTCTGTCACCCCAGTGGCAGCAATTCACCAGACTGGAATATCCCTGGCTCAACAGGAAACGCACGGTATAAAAGTCTCTCCCATCATCCTCTCTTGTCTTTTTGCGTTTCCTGTGGTAGGAAAGCATGTTGCTGACAGCTCAGGGCTTACCTGTCATTGTGGCTCTGCCAGTGGAGTTCTCCTCTCCTTGTGCCACTGAAGCCTTCCCTGTAGTTGCAACAGGATTGCCTGGGAAGGGCCTAGTGACGGGCTGTATTTGGATGAATTCTTGTGTTTATCCTGCCATGTGGGTTTTGCAGTTTGTTGGCAGCCATATTGGTGTTTTCGCACGCGTGTGCGAGGCTATTCCTTCCATTGCGCCCTGTGGTGTCGTCACTCTGCAAGACTTGCTTAAGGCCCCTGGAAACCTTCACTTCCGGTTTCGGCACTTGGGAGAGGTTATTTGCCGCGTGGGAAGCCAGTGCTTTCTGCTTCTTAGCGGATGCTGCTCCTTTATGCTTATTAAAGCATTTTCTTCAATTTGCTTGGCATTTATCACTGGATTTATCCTGTTTGCTACCTGCAATCATTGGAACTTCCATGTAAGTACTTTACACTTTGTGTTTGTGCTTCTCTGCTGCCACCTTGTGTCCTTTATGGATTTTTTCTATTGGCATTTTTATATCTATTAATATCTATAGATATTTCCTCACTTGGAGCAAAAGTCAGTGAGTGATGGTCACCAACAGTGTGGAACTAGGTAAGCCCCTGGTAGGTTATCCTAAAACAGATGATACCAAGTTTTTTAGATTCTAAAATTTTTTTGTGTTTGTTTGTATTTTTTATTGCCTCAGCCTCTGTCATCTAAGTCTAAGAGCTCAGGTTCAGAGAAAGAAGTCAGATAAAGAAGAGGAGGTGGTTCAGTTACCAGAAAGGATTTCTATGGATAAGTTAATGAGTTTAATCAAAATTGCAGTCTCTGAATCAGTAAAGGATCAGGGAAGCAGAAAAAAAAAAGCTAAAACCAAACATTTATCAGATGTCTCTGACACCGAACAATCAGGGTAATGAATCTTTAAGTTAGAAGACCAGGAATTTGGATTGATGATGAAGAGAATGAAGCGGAGTCCACTTTTGACCCTAGTATTGTAGGGCCATTAATTAAAGTGATCAGGGAAACTTTCTCTAACTACAGAGGAACCAGTAGCGGCCTCAGCTGTTTCCTCCTATACAAAAAAAATTGCATCTTTCGGTCCATAAATCTTTGAGGCAAGTCATTCCTCAGAATGGAAGAAAGTTGAGAAAAGAGTAGACGTTGGAAATAGATTCTGTATCCTTTTCATGAGGAATATGCAGAATCTTGGAATTCTCCTCCTAAAGTAGATGCAGCAGTAGTGAGGTTAGCTAGAAGAACCACACTACCAGTTGAAGATGCTGACCATTATAGATCGGATGGACAGGAGAGTAGATGCCAGTTTGAAAAAATCTTACATAGTGCAGGAGCAGCTTGCAAACCCTTATGGCTCTTACCTCAACCTCTAGAGCCTGAAAGTTTGGCCAGCAATTCTTCGACATGCTATTGATTCTAATGTTAAGAGACAAGCTTGCAGGTATAGTCCAAGAATGTATTTTTGCGACTGAATTCATTTCTGAGGCCTCTGTGGATTTAGTTAAATTATCAGCCAGATCCATGGCTTGTCAGTAGCAGCCAGAAGGGCTCTTTGGTTAAAGAATTGGTCTGCATATGTAAATTCAAAGTCTAACCTTTGTCAGTTACCATTTGATGGAAAAATGCTCTTTGGAGAAAAAACTCGATGATCTTATCAAGTGTTCTTCAGGAGGTAAGCGTGTATTTTCTTCCGCAGGAAAGAAGGTTCAAAAATATACGTACACGACACCTTTTCTAGAAGGGAAGAGAGACTGTTTCTTTCCTCAAGACAGACTAGAGGTAATATGCCTTTTGCTAAGCTAATTGGCGGGGAAGACAAGGAATGCAGTCCGTAGGAAGACTTCGAGCTCATTCCAAGTTCATCAAACAGAATGACGTGGAGCAGGTTCTCACCTCTGTATATAGGAGGCAGAAGATTAAGACATTTTGAGCAGAGTTGGGCCGATTTCATTCCAGATTCTTGGGTAATAAAATCTATCCAAGAGGAACAATAGAATAGGAAATATGATTTTATTCCCCCTTTTATGGTACCAAAGGCATCTGGAGGCTGGAGACCTGCATTGAACCTCAGAATGTTAAACAAATTTCTAAGACTAAGAAAGTTCAAGATGGAGTCATTACAGTCTATAGTTCAAGCCATAAGCAAAGACGTATGGATGGTAAACATCAATCTAAAAGGTGCCTATTTTCATGTCCCTATATACGAGAAACATTGGAAAATTTCTAAGATTCGTGGCCACGGTATTCATTGCAGTTCAAATGCATTCCTTCAGTTTAAACCAGTCCCCAAGGTTTTTACGAAAATTCTGGTATCCTTGATAGCCGAGATAAAGCAGGGGATACAAGTCTTAGATTATCTCGACGACATACTGTTAATTGCAGAAACCAAAGAAAAAGCTATTTTACATATTTTCCAAGGGAACAAATATCTTAACAAGCTTCTGTTGGGTATTAAATGAAGAAAAGAGCCACTAATTCCTTCTCAGAACATGATTTTTCTATTAGCACTTTTTTCAACCGCAAAGAATTTAATTTAGTTGCCAGAGAAAAAAAACAGATTCAATAAGACGGAAAATGTCTCTCTGTGAAAACAAGAATGGTAACTGTAAAACAATGCTAGTAATCATAGGTCTGATGGTTCTTGTATTCCAATGGTGGAATGGACGAGAGGGCATATGAGGACATTACAGAATCATCTCTTGTTATTGGTCAAAGATCCTCAATTCAATCTATCAAAATTGATCCTTATCCCAGAAAAAAGTCAGTCAGTCAGTCTCTGATATGGTGGATCATCCCAAAAAAATCTTCAAGTAGAAAGACTAATAGAAGAACCTTTAAGAGTGTCAATTACAACAGATGCGTCGGAAGCAGGTTGGGGTGGTCATTGTCAAGCAAAGTATGCACAAGGAGATTGGGATTGGCAAGAAGATCTAACCCCAAATGTGTTTAGAATTAAGGGCGGTAGGAAAGGCAATTCAATACTTCGCCCAACAATAGAAGGAAGACGCGTAAAGATTATTTCCGACAACGCTACCACGCTAGCTTACATAAGAAAACAAGGGATGACCAGGAGCCAATTTTAAAGGACAACTCCACCCTCATAAGAACATATTTTAGAAAGAATGGCCTCTTAAATTTGTTGATATATCATACTTTGTCCTATGAATTCATTACTGTATGCCTGCTATGCTTGGATGACTTATGGAAAGAGCAATTTAGAAACCTGTATGAGCCTGGGCCATGCTCAGTAGTGGCAGCTAGGGGATTACATTCAGTCATTGGCTGTATGTGGCTGTCAAATCCATAACAGACAGTTACTAATGGGGAACCAGGAAGCAGAAACAGGGGAAATAGGACATTCAAGTTAGACTTATATTTCAGATTTCAAACTATTACTGTTTAGGGTTTTGGAGGGTGGATTTACCTGTATGTAAGTTTTATTTTGGGGCTGTACTTGCCTTTTATGAAGGAGCTAGCCCCCATTCTCAATTGGGCAAAAACACACTTTAAAAAGCATTTCAGCAGTGCATTTCCTGGTCCTCAAAATATATTAGCAGATTTCCGACCAGGAGAATGGGGCCTTCACGACAAAATATTTCAAAATATTTGTTAAAGATGGGGAAAACCCATGATCGATCTCATGACCACCCAAAACAACTCACAATGTCGAATATTTTACTCAAGAGTCCCGAACCTTCAAGCTATAGGTACAGAGTGCTCTTGCCCAGGATTGGTCCAAAGGTCTCTTGTATATTTCCTCCGATTCCGATGATTTGGAAAGTTCTCCAGAAGATAAAGGTGGAAAAAGCGTCAGTTTTAGCAATATCCTCTTTTGGCCAAGGAGACCTTGGTTTCCTCTAAGTCCCTAACAGTAGGGAGCCATGGACAATTCCAATCTTTCCAGGATGGTTGAGCCAGGGACCAGTGGATTATCAGGAAGACAACAACCTGAATTTGATGGCTTGGAAGTTGAGGAGTAGGTTATCGGCACTAGGTTTACAAGATCAATTGTTTACAATTATTATGAAATCAAGGAGGGGTTACTTCAAAGCAGTATTATAGTTCTGGGATCAATTGTTCTGTTGCCATTGATTTAAATTGGAATCCCTTGTAAGCTAATGCCTCTTTAATTGTGAAATTACTTTTTTCAGGCTACAATATGGGATTGGAGTAACAGCACTCTGAAGGGACAAGTGTCTGCCTTTTGGCAATTTTTAGATCATCCTTGGGCCATGGATAATCTGGTTTTTTCAGTGCCCTCATCAGAGTAAAGCCTCCATCATTGACGTCTGCCAGTCTGGAGTTTACCAACAGTTCTACAGCTCTTACTATGTCACGTTTGAACCTATAGAGCAAAGCTCAGATTGGAGTCTGACACTAAAAACAGTTTTTTTAATCGCCATCACTTCAGCTTGCAGGGTGTCAGAATTGGCAGCATTTTCGCCTAAACAGCTGGACACTACTATCTTCCATGATAGGGTCAGAATTAAGCCTGCCTTTAAATGGAAATTAATTGCCTGTTTTCTGCCAGATCCAAAAACAGAAAAGGAAAAAAACTCCATACTTTGGATTTGGTAAGACTTTTAACTTATTACTTAAAAAGAACTAAGACATGGAGGAAGTTGGACAAACTCTTTTTGATCCCTAGAGGGTTAAGAAAGGGGAAGCCCATCAAAGAAAACTTTTAGCATCTTCGCACGACTCAGGCCATAGCAAAAGCCTATCAAGTAAGAGTCGAGGCAGTTCCAGTTGGTTTGAAAGCTCAATAACCAGGCAGATTGCTACCTCTTGAGCCCTGAATCTAAGGTTTCTCTGAAAAACTTTTGTGAGGCGGCTAAATGGTCATCTGGAAAACCTCATAAGGCACTACCGCCTAGAACTATCTGCAACCGACAAGATACGTTTGGTTGGAGGAGACTGTTGGGAGGCTGTGATTAAGTCTTTAAAAAAAAAAAAAAAAAAGAAGTCTGT
>JAACNH010005342.1:0-20625 GCA_019447015.1 Hymenochirus boettgeri | reverse complement strand
GATTGTGGCAGTATGTGGTAAAAATACCAGAAACAAAGGAGGTAGAAAGGGCCGATGTGCAAGTAAAAGGGAAGAAGGGAAGGGCACCACTAGAGAAATAGTAGCAAAGGGGAAATAGAGGGACAGAAGGGGGGAAGAAAAGGAATAAATCGCGGGCGACGAAAAAAAACAAAAAAGGCACGGGAACCCCCCCTCCCCAACCCCAAAATACAATATGTAAGACAGCGTACGGACGTAGACATCTGAATGCAGCAAAATGTGTCTCCCCCTTCTTTTCCCCTCTCAAAGTTCCCCACCATCCTCTTCCAATTAGAAGTTTAAGGGAAAGAATTCAGTCAATGCAAATATGTCTCCTTGCACACCTGTTTGTGCACTGCTCTTCCGGCTGCTACCACAAACAGCTATGTACCTGACGTTATGACCGTGCCAAAGGGATTGCCCCAAAATTCACAAAAATCATTCAATAAATTTGAATAGCATTCAGGTCATTGGCTGCAAAGTTACCTATAGCATCATGACTGCTGCTTCTTCTAACTGGAAGAACCAGGAAGCAGAAAGAGGTAGTAGAATAGCAGACAGCCTTTCAGGTTAGACTTACATCTCTACCCAAGTCTCTCTCCCAAACCACCCAAACACACCTATATACACATATTGCAGTGGCTGGTACATGCTAGTAGAAAGATACGGTCGTATCAGATGTAATCCAAAAACAATTATACACTATTATGTTCTGAAAGGCTTACGGGGATGAGAATACAGACTATTAATCACAATACACCAATAACTAATAGTCAGAAGCCGTAATCTCAACAATCAAGACCATCCTACCTCCGAGCTCTCCGAATTCAAATGGATGTGGACAGACTTACCCTCGGGACAACTTCCCTCTGTTTTACCCCCTATGTTCCTCTTTACCAAATTGTATAGATCAATTTCCACATCTTGTCCAGACCGCCAAGCCGCCATGTACCAAACCACGCTGAGAACCCGACGCACGTTTCGTCACGCGACCCGTGACTCATCAGGCGTGGTTTACAGGTCCGAGAATCCAATTAAACACAACTCACTGAACTTCCTCCTCCTCTGACGTTACCTTATTATTCCCCCGAAATAGGATACCTTAAATAAACCTTCTAAAAAGTTGCTCAGTGCCTATGAAAAATCATCTTATCAAATAAATAGGATAAAAGTTAAAACCCTATTTTGTGTGCTGGCCTTAAAAAGTCATTAGTAATCCTCACTCTATGGTTCTTATAATCCTAACTAGAGGCAGTTTTTTGATGGGGCAGTTTTATAGGGAATCAAAGTTTATTTAAAGGAAAGAAATTCTCTTTATCATTATCCTTCTGGGTCTGGCGTTAGTTGGTGTAGTTGTATCTCATACTGCTTGCTTTTCCATTATATCTTGTGATTCACAGACAGCATGAAAATAACGTCCTCATTTATATCGCTTCTGGGCATCTGTGCCCAGTTGGAAAATCCAGCGTAATTCTAATTGTAACAACAGCTTTTCTAGACTCCACCCCTAATTCCTATTGATACCTGTTCAATTGCGCCAAATTTTATGGCATTACGGGTTTCCTTGTTGTCTTGTATCACATTCTTGGCCACACTACTTTTTTGTGCTCTTTATTAATTATAGCCTAATATGTTCCTGTATGCGTACAGTCATTTTTCTCCTTGTTTTTCCCACATATTGTTTTTTTACATTATCGGAATCATAATGACATTTCTCACGACTGTCATGTAAGAAGCTTTTTAACTTCATATTTTTTCCCATATCTGTGGAGAAAGTTATTTTCCTGGACCATTATATATACTACATGGTATTTGCCACTTTTCTATTTCCATGATGTTCCCGGAATTCTAGCCATTTCTCCATTGCATTTTGTTTTGGTTTTTCTTCTCATAGTGGTTCTGACAAGATTCTTTTAGAGATGGTGCTTGTCTAACCGTAAGTTGTGGTGTTTTACCCTATTTTCAGATCTTGATCTTCCTTTAGTAGATACCAATGTTTCTTGAAGCATGTTCTTAATGTTTCCCATGTAAAATGATTTTGTTAATATCCTTAATTGTATTATCTGTCCTTTCTTCTTGTCTTCTCCCTTTTTCCATCAGAAACTATTGCGATTTTTTAATAAGCTTTTCCGTTTGGCCTTTAATAGAGATTGTCTCTGATAACCTCTCTGTTCAAAATCTTCGACCATTTGATTGCTTGTTTTTCAAATGTATTTTTGTCTGTACACATTTCTTCTTATTCTAAGGAATTGTCTCCCGTATTCCTCTTTTCGTGTGTTATGGGATCGTGCTTTCCGCATGGAGAACCGCATTTACAGCCGTCGTTTTTCGATATGTTCGCTCACCACCCCACTTGGCCCCACTACTATTTTTAATCAATAGATCCAAAATTCAATACTTTTTGTACTATAATTAAGTGTCAAATGAATATTATAAATATTGTTATTCAGTTTCTCTACCAGATCTACCAGATCCTCCTCAGACCCTTTCCAAATGATGAAGATGTCATCTACATAACGTATCCATATTATAAATCATCCTCTCTTTTACTTTTGAACACCTCTTGACTGTTGTAAGTTCCCACTTTTCCAGATGTTAAACATGCATACGTTGGACCAAAGTCGCACCCATCGCGTTTCTTGCTGTTGATGGTAATATCTTCCGTCAAAATAAGTAATTATTCTGCAATATCAATCCAACATATTATTCACCTAGTTTGAGTGTTCTTATATTCTTACTCCTCTCATCTTTAGGAAATAGTTTACTTCCTTCAGACCCACCTTGTGTGGTATAGAAGATATAATCCCTCTACACAATCCAATTTACGAGAACGTGCCTCCGGTACTTCTATGTTGTTATTCCCTCCTCAGAACGTCTCGTGTGTCTTGCACGTAAGAGGGAGTGTGTATAGAAAGGTCTTAGAAATGAATCCAATACTTACTCAACCCTTCAGTGGGGTCCTTGAAGCCGGAAATGATGGGTCTTCCTGGGGGATTTTTCTTATTTTGTGAATTTTTGGAATGTGTAGAAGGTCGGAAGTTTGCTTGGTGTGTACAGAAAGCATATTCCTTGAATTAATCAATTTCTTCTCCTTAAGTCCCTCATCCACCATCACCTTAATTTTCCCAAAATTCCTTCAATAGGGTTTTTTTTACTTCCCCATACTGATTAGTGTCTTTAAGTTGTCTCACAGGCCTCCAGCCTATATTTATCTTTATCAAAGACTACCACATTTCCACCTTTATCACTGTTTTTATATCTCTATTTGACCACACTTTTTTAGGGTTCTAGAAGCAGCCCTTCTTCCTAGTGAGATTGTCCTCCACTTGATCCCTTTTATTGTCTTAGATCTCTTTTTTCCATGCGTTTAACAAAATATTTAATATTGGGATACATGCGTTTGATGGAAAAACTCTCGAATTAGGTTTTAGTTTTAGTAACCTATATGTCTATCTACAGTATTTCTTGACACCTTGGGTAAAATATCCGTAGATAAAGATACTGATGGGCAATTTCTAATAATGGAACGAGGTACTATCTGAATGTTCATTGAAGCTTATGGGACTTTTAGTAGAGCAAATACCAAAATGTAGTGATGATTTGATAGGAATATTGGAGGCTAAAAACATACTCAATAGGGATCAAGAGGTGGAAAAATTCAATGCCTTTAACATAAATTGAAGAAATTGCCTTTAACAATAAATTGAAGAATGATATGGATAAACTGCAAAGAGAATAAAATTTAGGAAAGCAAAGAAGTTTACTAGAGATAATAATGATTATAAAAGTGGACACGTTATTATTTTATTGGGGTGCCTTTGTTATCCAAAAGTGCAAATACAGCAGAGACAATGGATCCTCAACCCACAGGTCTCAAGAAACCAGGAGGGAGGAGGAAAAAAGACCAACAGACCTCCCAACCAAGATTACGAGACAGAGAGAGGGGGGATACAAAAAGGAGGACACAGAAGAGGTATTACGGTACCAATAATCAGTTACATATTGAACCTGAGTAATTTAGAACTGGGGGAGTCTGAAAAGTCACTCCCTGGCAAAAGGTTTTCCTTTGCACCTACTAACACTCTGGATAAATTTGAGGCGATAAAAGATTTACATTGTTTTCAAGAAAACTTATTTTGTAAATGTTTAAAGATAAAATAACAAGATAATTGGGATATCCATGATGGAATCATTGTTGTTTACAGGATCTAATGCGTGAACATCTGATGAACAAGGTGGTCAAGATATACTGTAGATAGACATATGGTTTTACTAAACTAAAACCTAATTCGAATTTTTTCATCAAATAGCATATCCACATATATATTTTGTTAAACGCATGGGAAAAAAGATCCTAAGACTAATAAAAGGGATCAGGTGGAGGCCATTCCACTAAGGAAGAAAGGGCTGCTCTAAATCCCTAAAAAGTGTGGCAAATAGAGATAAAAAACACTGATAAAGGTGGAAAGGTGGTAGTCTTTGATAAAGATAATATAGGCTGGAGGCCTTGAGACAACTTAAAGACACTAATCAGTATGTGGAAGTAAAATAACCCTATTGAAGGATTTTGGGAAAAATTCACACAATATACGCCTACCACCAATTGTTTGTCTTTCTTGTACATTTTTCCCCAAATTTTTTGTTATTTTGTTAAGAACACAAGTTGTCTCAGTAATATAATTATCATGATCAGCCACACTGACAACAAATGACTATATAACAACACCCACTGGTGCTAATAACCCCCCTCCTTTAACTATAACCAATTTCTGGCTGGGTGAGATATAAACACTCCCTTACAAAAGAGTAACTCACCACCAGCCGTTAGTGGCCTGGTGCAACTGCCCCAGGCCCATCACAAGACCCACGAACCATTGACACACAACAACTCAATTTCCCAATCTTCCTCCAGGAGCCAACTATGACTGACACAGTTTAGGGCCAACTGAAGTAGATCACATGTAAACATCTGTAAGTGTGTAATTAGGGCCTTGTCTTAGCCTTCTGGGGTGGCACACTCATGGTGATAGGTATTACCTCCACTGATTCCCTGTTATCTATGGGCCATCCTCTCTCCATCTGAAATCAGGTAGTGGCGTTTGTCTCATAGATGAGTATATCCTCTTCCTCTACTGGCTCGGCCTAAAATGATAAAAGCCCCCCCCACCAAAATTATACCTTCCCCAACCCCACCCCCCAAAAAAAGTCCCACAAAAAAGGACAAAAAGCAAAAAAAACAAACCAAAAAAGGCAGAACAAAAAACAAAAACAAAAAAAAAAAAAAAGGAGGAGAAGAGAACCTAATGGCAGCGTCTCTCTTTCTTAAGAGTTGAGGAGCTGAGTCGGTCCTGCCAGGCCCTCCCTCAAGTCCAGCCAATGGGGGCAATGCTGGAGGAGAACCTACTAATAGGCACGGCTCTCTCCTTAAGAGTTGAGTGAGTCGGGCTGCCAGCCCTCCTAAGGGAGAAGAACCTAATGGGCAGCGTCTCTCTTCCTTAAGAGTTGAGTCGGTCTGCCAGGTCCCCAAAACGTCCTACAATGATAGGAGCAGAACCTAATGGGCAGCGGCTCTCTCCCTTAGAGATTGAATCGGTCTGTCAGGCCCTCCTAAAGGAGAGAACCTAATGGGCAGCGTCTCTCTCCATAAAGTAATGAGAACGGACTGCGCCCTCCTAAAGGTCCAGCCAAGTGGGGAGAAAGGAGAACCTATGCAGTGTCTCCTTGCACATTTCTAGGTAGGAAACTCGCCACTCTCGATTGAGACGCCTGACAGCCCCTACCACCACACAAGCGTATCATCCCAGAAAAGGGCAAGATAATGCTGGTGTACAGCGTTACTGGTTACACATTCTCAGACACGGATCATTACCTACTTCAGTTAGGCTTGTACTTCATCCCTTCACACTCCTATGGCTTTGTTAGAATTTCAATTACGATAAACCTATATACATTGTGACTTTTAATGCATAAACACAACCGTTCCTATTTATGATTGTGCAATTCTTAATACATTTAAATGGGGTGTTCATTATTTATTTATAGAATTTATTGGATGTCAAACCGTCTTCATTTGGCAGCGAAACCCTGCCCCCAACATATGCGAGGGCCCACTTGTGCATAGAATTTGGTGTAAGGCTAAGAGTCTCTAGCAGTTAGGGAAACTCCATTTTACTATCGCCTACATGGGCATTATGTGTAACAAGAATCAAGTGCAAATTTGCAAATATAGATCCAATTCCATATTTGCAGAATGAACTCTACATATGACATGTCTTTCTTTCTACTTATCTCAACCAGCACTAGATGTGGGCCTATTATGTGTATGCCAGACATCCCACCCTGCCCTTTCAATCTTCCGGGCAGGGTGGGAAAGGGGGTGACGTCACGTGGGAGTGGGGCGTGACGTCAAGCAGAGTGGGGCCAGCATTCTAGGGTTGGTGGGAGGCGGGGTTAGGGTCATTCTGGCGTGGTCACTAAAGGGGGGCTTGACTAGGGAGGAGACTCAAGTCTGGAAGTCCCGTGTTCTCATCCGGGAACCACCCCACAAAAGTGAGACTCCCGACAATCCGGGAGGGCTGGGATACCTTGTTATGCACTTGTCTGTATAGTAAGACATAGGTTTGCAGCAAAGATGGATCTATCTCAATGTCACTGTTGTCCATCTTATAGGATTATTTGGTATTGGTTATTATTGTGTGGGTTTTTTTGTAGGATATTTTATTGTTGATAATCCCTGTCAATAAATATGTTAACTGTCTTACTCTGTGTGATCTCTGTTTGGTAACACCAGTAGTTTTTCTATTGAGGGTAGAAAACAGAAACAATAGCATTGTACTTACTGTAGCACCAGCTGGTAAGCCATAACATGGAGTGTGTGGGTGTTGGGGGGGGTGAGATGTGTCAATGGTGCATTAACCATTGTGGTCTCCTGCAATAATATGGAACTTCTACAAGGTGTCATTTACCTTATAGCTAGATTTTAATCACAGGGAAGTAGGATAGTTTATTCAGGTTAAACTTACCTGCCAGCGTGACCCTGAAGGCTTCTAAATAGCAGATGGCATGCTGTCCCAACCTGCCTCCCGTCTTATGCGCATTTGCGTCAACTGATAAGATAGAAGCGATCAGGACAGCTCGACAGTTATCTGTTTTAGAAGTCTTGTGTGAACCCAGCCGCCCTGCATGGGATGAGTTTTATTATTCACAGGTAGGTGGGAAACATTCAATATCCTTAAATGTACTGCCCAGTCACGCACTTCCCACATTTTGTGTCCCTAGAAGTTGTTTAGAAATGTTAGTAACTTTGCACCTACAGTTTTATTTTAAAGTGTTTAGCTGAACCTGCCGGCTGCTGCACTGTCACAGAACGTAGAGAGAGCAGATTGTGACTAGCTACCAAGCTCTGGACCTTGGTGCTTGCAAAATGCTACATATAGCTCAAGGGCAAGGGTTCACTCCCTGTGTTTTTACTGTATATACTCGAATATAAACTGACCCAAGTATAAACCGAGGTACCTATTTTAACATGAAAAAAGGAGTAAAAGTGATTGGACTCGAGTACAAACCGAGGGCAGAAAATGTGACCACTACTGCCTTCTGATTCTGTATGGTTTTGAGGCTAGTTGCCCTTTAAATGGACAGTAATCCCATATTAATCCCATACATTAACCCCCAATACCTTGGCACTCCAGATGGAAACTCAAACTCCAACTAAAGCATGGTTTGGGCATGCATTGGCATCAAGGTCTGCAAAATAGCTGCACATTTGAAATAAAAAACTGGTGTTTTTGCAAAGGGTAAACCAGTTTGGGTCCTGCATCGGGTCGGGTACCCGCCGGTTACTTGCTTTCTTGGTCACGTTCCGGGAAACCGCATTGAGTTTAAATCGGCTGGCGTTGGTTTCAGAAGCAGAATTAGTTTGTGAATAGAAAAAACTTTTCTCATCAATCCAATAACAATGTGCAGTGTCCATGGCCCCTCACACTATCACACTATAGCAGATAAAGGGCAATGTTACCTTAATAAAATTTTTTGAACTGCAGCTCCTTTGGAATCACATTCCCAAGATGTCACCAAAATGATGGGATGTGTCGCAGGAACATCGGAAGGTTAGAACCGCCACTCTGGAAAGCACCAGATAGATATTAGATTAGACCAACAAAATGTTCTAATCTATCTAAAGTCTGCCTAGTGTGATTTTGGCTGGGTACATATAATCATATAGAGTTATAGATCATCAAAAGCTCTAATGTCAATGGGATCTTATACAATGTCACTGTAGATAGGAATACAGCAGCTATGTACAACTATAACTCTCATAGTGCATGAGTAGGTTTGCAGAGATCACTGGGTAAAAACAGACAGTTAATGCTGGAGGAAGTTGAATGGAAGGGGTTAAAATCTGTGACCTCTATTTTACTAGTAGAGGTCGGAACCATCAGATTCTTGTTAAAGAAACTAGATCACAAAAAGGTAAAAGGATTCCGTTTATTAGTCAATTTGGTGCATGAGTTACAGTGTTATGAAGTTGTCAGAAACATTGGCACATTTTAAGGGTATGTATCCTAACATTGAAGAATTTCAGCAGTTCCTATGAGTACTTAAGAAGTAAAACAATTGGGTCCATAGTAGCCAGTACACAACAACTAAAAATAACAAAACCCGAAAAAAAATGTCACTGGCTTACGGATAGAAAGAAGGGATGAACAAATGTTACAATGTGTACATTGCCCACAGGTCTTAATGGACATTCATTCTAATCCAATTACAAAGAAAAAATAAACATTGAGGGTCATATACATGTAATACCAATTTTCCATATATGCTTTTCACTGAGCCACACCCACCTCCCCCCCCCCACGATTATATAGACGTAGGACACAATGCAAGTGATCTACAATCATCTATTTCACTGAGCCACACCACCTACCCCCGCCCCCACGCATTTTATAGACGTGGACACAATGCAGTGTTCTATCAATCATCTATTTCACTGAGCACACCACCACCCACCCACCGCCCCCACGCATTTTATAGACGTAGGACACAATGCAAGTGATCTATCAATCATCTATTTCACTGAGCCACACCCACCTCACCGCCCCCATGCATTTTAGACGTTAGGACCAAATGCAAGTGAACTTGAATTACGGTACTAAGTCAGTAATCACACCTCTAAGAGGTGCTGATAGGCAATTGGAGCTCAAAGGAGTAGATGGATAAGCGCCTGAGGACAATGGCTCCATCTGGCTTGAATCGTGACTACGATTTATATTATTTTTTATAGTCACAGATTTTTTCCTGCGGACCAGGTTAGGTTTGTGAGGTCGGAAAACATAAACTATATTTAAGTAAATCCGGTACTATATGTAATATATTTTCTAATGGATTATATGTAACTGTATGTATCAAACTCTGTATATGTTAAAAGAAGTGAATTTCCATGCTGACCCAGGTGTAATGATGTCATTTACTGTGATATGTTATTTAAACAGAGGATTGTGAGGGGAAATTACCTATACGAGTGCTCGGGGGCTTGAGAAAGGGTAGAATACCCGTAACGTTGCAATATAATACCTGAGCTGTTTGTTATAAATAATAAAGCATCAAGAAAAGATAATCTGACTGCTGCCTGACTTTGAACTTTTTATATACTAACGGGGAGATTCAATAAAAGTTTCTAATCGTTTAAATGGTGCTAACTTTGCCCCACCAATCAGTTTTTGGCTTTCAAATGTTAAATAAATCTGATGGTTGGGTAAAATTAGCACCATTTTAAACGATAAGAACATTTATTGAATCTCCCTGAATATGAGGTGAAAAGGCACCTCTACTATACAGGCTTTATATATATATATTATATATATATATATAGATTATGGATAATTGATCAAAATGCAGTATGCCTTGACACCATTAGGAATGAGATCCCTGTCCCAAAGAGCTTACAATCTAAATGAGTGGGTCACCATACAGATACAAGTGGGGATGCGTATAAATGTTGAGGTAGGTAACAATCATTTGTAGTGCTGGTGCTCGAAAGGTAGGATAACAATCTAGATTTAAAGTATTAAGGTGTCCCCAGGCGAACGGAGAGAGGAGAGAGTTATAAAGGTAGGGAGCGCAAGAGAGAATGGTTTAAGGTGGGGGCAGCAGTGTTTATTGGGGGTCTGTGGACAAGTTTTCCTTGCGAGAACGAGGGCATGGCGTGGAACATAAGGGACCAGAGTAAGATAAGTATGGAGGTGCAGTAGAGAGAAGGGATTTAAGGTTAAAAGCAGGTATTGAATGTGATAGTTTGTTTGATGGGAAGCCACCCTATAGACTGAAGTATCAGGGTTGCGGGTTCTCTTTTGGAGGAGAGTGAGATGATCCGAGCTGCCGAGTTTAGGTAGACTGGAGAGGAGGCATATTTCTAAAACCGATTTTCTGATTTTTTTCTTTTTATTACTGCCACTTTCATATTCATGAAAGTCTTGTTGACCCTCGTAGAAGATCCTCGGCCTCTCAATATCCTGTCTACCCCGTCCCAAACCACTTGGACTTTGGTCATTAATATACTACACGTAGCACAAGGAATGTTTTATCTCCGGACAAATTCTGTTCTGATAGTTGAATTCACAGCTGGATCACGAAGAAGCCAAAGATTTTTCCTTGACAAATAAAAACAAAAAAATCCTCCCACCGAGACCTTTAAGAAATAGTTCTGTATTGTTCCATTTCCACCCCCCCAAAAATATACAATGGCGCATCACATCCTCGTACTAAAAATATGAGAGGAATTATCTCATTTTGAGAATGTACTGAGGATACTTTAGAATATTATTTTATGAAATACTTCTGAAACAAAAAGGACAAATGGTTTTAAACCTGCCAACTGAGTAAGGAGTTTGTACATTAATTATTATCACTGGTGTTGACCTAACAATTCTCAAGATGAACTATGGTTTCCATATTGTGTATGGGTGGGAGATAGATTTTCGATATCAGTAGAATAGCCTTCTTCTCGGTGTCTTACTGTAAGGGAAGGTTTCTTTAATATACTTTGAATATACACTCTAGAGATATTATATAATATGTAGGTTAAATATAACTTTATTATTATATATTATAATTATCAGGTCCCATGAGGCAGAATGAGCTTTTTAGCTCAGACGCACACCTGCCATTCAGAGAGAGGCAGTCGCAACAGCAAGCAAAGTGACTGTGCAGGCACCACCGGAAAAACAAGCGCGCTGGCGCATAAAAGTTCCTGCTTTCGGACAGTGTGCTTCTCTAGGAGATTAACATAAAAGCAAATTGATATAATATTATCTATAATATGGGCAATATATGTTCAGTATAATAGTTTGTGTCTTTTAGTGAGAGAAGAAAATTGGGAAGGGGCCCTTCCTTTGTTAACAATGCCAATGGCCTGTACTCAATACATACTTGCTGGGTGCATCCAGAAACTGTT
Source organism: Hymenochirus boettgeri (assembly GCA_019447015.1). Taxonomy (NCBI): domain Eukaryota; kingdom Metazoa; phylum Chordata; class Amphibia; order Anura; family Pipidae; genus Hymenochirus; species Hymenochirus boettgeri. Next base: position 9,152 of record JAACNH010005342.1, on the reverse strand, counting down.
GCCAATAGTGAGATTCCAAAAAACACGAAAGCTGGGAAAAACAAAATGTTTTTCTATGGGCAATCGTAAAGCTACGATCACTATTGCTTTTTATGATCGCGTTTTGTAGATTTATGATACGTCATAAATAAACAATCGCCATAATGATAATAATGAGTTTGTCTCCATACTTATCTTCTAAACTGTTGTCCTATGGCTGCTTCTTCTAGTTGGATGATGACACCATCAATCCATCACTTCATTGGAAACAAGACATCCTAGGGAAACCAGAGTAGTGGGAAGTGTGGTTCCCTGGAAACCACCACTATAATCAAGGTTGGTTCAGAATTATACCATCTTCCCCAACCCACCCCAAGATCGTTATAGTTTTTTACGTTGCCTTATTCCCTGAAGCCCATTATACTTACTTTCTATCACAGCCAATGACTGGCACTGCCTTCTGCCACCCAGTACCATATTTGATTCCTGTAATAATCGGCCGGAGGCCCTGGTACTTACGAGTACGCTTTAGGAGGAGGCGCTCCGATGGCTGTTGGAATTGCAGAACTGGATACAAGAGACTGCTGGGAACTGTAGGCTGAGGAATGGCGACTAGGTGCTGCTGGAGAGAAGGCAGGATACTGGGAACAGGCAAGGCAGAATCAGCACTGAAACAGGTCAGGTAGTATGGATACTGGAACTGGCAAGGTAAGTCTCTGATGATGGAGCTGGCAAGGTAAGTCTCGGATGATGGAGCTGGCAAGGTAAGTCTCGGTATGATGGGCTGGCAGGTAAGTCTCTGATGATGGATGGCAAGGTAAGTTTTTGATGATGGAGCTGGCAAGGTAAGTTTTGATGATGGCGACAAGGTAAGTCTCTGTGATGAGCTGGCAAGGTAAGTCTCTGATGAGGGAGCTGGCAAGGTAAGTTTTTGATGATGGAGCTGGCAAGGTAAGTTTTTGATGATGGAGCTGGCAGGTAAGTCTGATGATGGAGCTGACAAGGTAAGTCTCTGATGATGGAGCTGGCAAGGTACGTCCTCTGAGATGGATGGCAAGGTAAGTCTCTGATGATGGAGCTGGCAAGGTAAGTCTAAGGCTGGAGAATAACAGGAACTAGGCAGGTAAGTAGAAGGAGCTGGGGAGGTAGCTGACGCTATATCAGCACCGGGTCCAGGGGACGCCGGTTTTTGAATCCTCGTGCGCCCGGCGTGTCAGCGTCGTGACGTCTACACGCCGCCCACCCGGAAGTGCAGCGTGGCACGGGACCAGGCGGCAGGTAAGTTCGTGACAATCCCAGTAGAATCCTTTCCTTGTTCGTCAATATTCTTTAGTGATTCTTTAAACAGAAAAAAAATCTAAAACTATAACCTCTTGTTCTGAGCGATTTCTATACAATGTTTTCTAACCACCATTTGTTGTTGTTGAATAGCGCTACGATAATGCTTAGCTGCATTTTTATGAATAGATACCAAGCCACAACGGCCCAATAGAAGTGCAATTATAGATTTTTTTAATATTATTATTTATTGCAGAACAAAACATCAGTAAACGCCTATAAAAACGCACACAACATGCACTTTATATTCGTTATCATGGCATTTTACAGTACGTGTGGCCCGGTTGGTTGGACTGGAATCCGACCATAGGAGACCATGTGACTGTGCTGAGAAATTTGACCACGGAGGTCCCACTTATGACTACATAAAGCGGGGCCTCGTCAGGACTGCAGTCCTTAGCAAATGGGGTCCTCTCAATGTTGAAGCCGATGTAACGTCACCGTTTGGGTCCATTTTATCCCTTTCAGTGCAGATCCAGGGTCAAGAAGACGGAGCAGAGACCAGGGAGCAGAAGGTCTGGCGGAAGTGAAGTAAAGTCTTAGGAGAGCTCGAGAACTATTCACAATATAGCAACCAACTGGCGCTCCTGCAATAAGTAAATAACAGAATGCCTGATCACAAACAAATAAAGGGTAACTGCATCTAAATGGCAGCACCAGCTACTATACTATATACCCATTCCTCCTACCCATCACTGTATTTAAGAAAGTCCAAGTCATTCGAATTATTTTATATAGATTTTTTACAGTTATATTTGTAATTGATCATTTTTGGAACCATAAGAGAGACGTCCAGTCCCCCGGCGTCCTGTTGCATGGCACCGCAGTTTATCCCGTACCTGATCAGTGGAAATGGCCGCACGCCGTTACCGGTTTTATAGGTCGTTGTTCGAACCACATAAAGGGCAAATGTTAAACTGTGGAGCCTCTCCAACAGTCACTATTTGATCCCATCCAACCAATAAGGCAAGAAAATTCCTTTATTAACAATGTGGGGGAACTGACGCAATAGGTAGATGCAGCAATGAATGTGTAACAGACAAAACTTTGCACTGTAGGTTGACCATCACTGCCTATGGTTAATAATAATATAATACATATAATGGGAGCTGCAGTGGTATTATCCTTATAAAATCACTCAGCTATGTCACTAAGTGACTCATTTTTATATATCCCACTACTCCGCCTATTCCGGTGTTCATGCCTGGACAATGACTGTTATGTCATTGCTGTGTTTAACTTCACTAACAGAACCTGCTGGAGCTGCTTCCTGTCACTGCATAACCAATGTCTCTCTCCTCCTACCAAAGATTTGTTTAACCACATAGATGCTGGGCTGGGATGTTCCTTTCTACTGGGTTTAAGTTACAGAAGGTAGCTTGGAGATTTAAGGTGGAAATAGGGACAAGGCTAGATTTAAAATGTGAATGGGGTGAAGGAATCCAATACTTATGAATTATAAAAAAATGTGCCCCTTCACTATAAATAAGGACATTACGCCACCTCGGAGTTCCCTGTCCTGTATAAAGGCACTCGGCCTATGGCCTCGTGCTTCTATATGGTCAGGGAACTCCTCGGTGGCGTAATATCCTTATATTACCTGTAAGGGGCGCATTATCCCTTATATCTTCTCCTGACTGCTGTATGAGACCCTGTATCCCTTGTTCCTTGGGTAACCCTGGGATACGATTGTCCAAGGTGTGGACCTAACCAATAAGATGGGACCCTGGAGATCTTGTGGGAGATCTTGTTAACCTAACAAACCAGGGCAGATCCACAGAATCCACATAATATACTGAAAGGGTCTATATCCCTCCACCATAGTGATAGAAGCTATCCTGTGATAGATTTTAACCTGCCAGATCCAGGTAACTTTAGTCAATGACCCTTTACCCTCCCCCTGGTGGAAACTAATAGCTTCTATTCTAGTCTATTGCGTCCCTATTAGATCTAGATCTAGAGTGCATCCCTATTAGATCTAGATCTCCAACTGCCTGGGCATCTAATGCAGAAACATGTCTGGCTCATGTAGGGTCATATAATACACCCTGTTTACAAATACTGGTTGCTGGGAAAAATGCTTAAATAATCGTCAAATCATTTAAACCTGACATTGCATTGGAAATAGTCAGGTTATTCAATAAATGCTCTTATCTTTAAAAATGGTTCTATTTTCTCCAACCAATCAGATGTTAAATTTAAATGTTAAATAGTTTCTGATTGGTTAGGGCTGGTGGTCCTAGGATGGGCCTTTTAAGTTCCCATAGGTTGTACTATGTTGTGTAATATACACCGCTCTGACATCACCAGGTGTGACATGATGGCTATGTCCAGACCGGGGGACCAGTGGCGTAGCTACTAACCTATGAGCCCTGATGCAAAATTTGGACATGCCCCACCCCCAACCACGCAGCAAACTTAGATCCTAAAACCGTACACTTCTAAAATAACGGACTTACCTGGTAAAATGAGACACTGGTTATAGCTTAGCACAGAGACCTGGTTAAATGCTTAGCACATAGACACGGGTTAAATGCTTACACATAGACACTGGTTATGCTTGGCACATAGATACTGGTAAATGCTTAGCACATAATACTTGTTAAATGCTTGGCACATAGATACGGTTAAATGCTTAGCACAGAGACACTGGTTAAATCTTGCACGAGACACTGGTTAAATGCTTAGCACGAACCGGGTTAAATGCTTGGCACATAGATACGGTTAAATGCTTACACATAATACTGATTAAATATTAGCACACGATACTGGTTAATGCTTGGCACATAGTATCTGGTTAAATGCTTGGCACATAGAAACTGGTTAAAATGCTTGGCACATAGATACTGGTTAAATGCGGCACTAGATCTGGTTAAATGCTTAGCAAATAGACCTGGTTAAATGCTTAGCACATAGATACTGGTTAATGCTTGGCACATAGATACTGGTTAAATGCTTAGCACATAGATACTGGTTAAATGCTTAGCACATAGATACTGGTTAAATGCTAGCACATAGATACTGGTAAATGCTTGCACATAGATACTGTTAAATGCTTAGCACATAGATACTGGTTAAATGCTTAGCACATAGATACTGGTTAAATGCTTAGCACATAGATACTGGTTAAATGCTTGCACTAGATACTGGTTAAATGCTTGGCACATGAACTGGTTAAATGCTTAGCACATAGATACTGGTTAAATGCTTAGCACATAGATACTGGTTAAATCTTGGCACATAGACCTGGTTAAATGCTTAGCACATAGATCTGGTTAAATGCTTGGCACATAGATACTGGTTAAATGCTTGGCACATAGACACTGGTTAATGCTTGCACTGATACTGGTTAATGCTTGGCACATAGATACTGTTAAATGCTTGGCACATAGATACTGGTTAAATGCTTACACATGATACTGGTTAATGCTTGGCACATAGACACTGGTTAAATGCTTAGCACATAGACACTGGTTATGCTTAGCACATAGACACGGGTCAAATGCTTAGCACATAGCACGGGTCAAATGCTTAGCACATAGGCACTGGTTAAATGCTAGCACATAGACACGGGTCAAATGCTTTGCACATAGACACTAGCTAAATGCTTAGCACACAGACCACTGATTAAATAGTTGGCACACGACTGGTAGTTTTGGAAACTTAGCACAAAATGGGTCCCTCTTCTTGTCCAAGGGCCCTGGTGCGGTCGCATCCCCTGCACCCTTGGTAGCTACGACCAAGACCAACACAACAAATGTTGGGAACCGTAAAATAAAAACCTCTCCATTTCCCTGAAACCTTCTTCCTGATGTTTTAATTCTTGCGGTAATCGGCTACTGAGTCTGCCTGGTGGGAGGAGCCAATGATAAGGAGAGTTAACCAACTACAGATACTTCCTGTGAGGCAGGAATACAAGCTGATTGCCGGAACAATGAAACAGAAGACAAAGCTGCCGCAATTGGTTGTTTTCAGGGCGTACCGGCTGCGTTTTGAGACCTGTGACCACGTGAGACTCACACACTAGTACATAACATGTGGCACACTGCGTGCGTATTTTCATGCAATCACTATTTGTGAGAATTGCATGCTCTCTAAATGCAGATTATCACAAAAATTGTGACACAGTAACGTGCAAGAAAAGCACTGCATTGCGATTGTACTTTTTCACTCGCGTACATTCCGGTGATACCATTTTTGTTCCAGACTGATCATACCATACATACATGATATGGTGGGCAAGACCCTTATGGGATACCCAGACTGATACATACCATACGGTGATACGGTGGGAAAGATCCCATATCTACTCTTTATGGATGGGATACCCAGACGGATTACATACCATACGGTGATACGTGGGGGAATATCCCTTATCTCCCCTATATGGATGGGATACCCAGACTGATACATACCATACGGTGATACGGTGGGGGAATATTCCTTATCTCCCCTATATGGATGGGATACCCAGACTATACATACCATACAGTGATACGGTGGGGGAATATCCCTTACCTCCCCTATATGGATGGGATACCCGAATGATACATACCATACGGTGATACGGTGGGGGAATATCCCTTATCCCCCTAATGGATGGATACCCACTGATACATACCATACGGTGATACGGTGGGGGAATATTCCTTATCCCCTATATGGATGGGATACCCAGACTGATACATACCATAAGTGATACGGTGGGGAATATCCCTTATCTCCCCTATATGGATGGGATACCCAGAATGATACATACCATACGTGGTACGGTGGGGGAATCCCTTATCTCCCCTATAGGATGGGATACCCAGAATGAACATACCATACGGTGATACGGGTGGGGAATATCCCTTATCTCCCCTATATGGATGGATACCCAGACTAGATACTACCATACGGTGATACGGTGGGGGAAATTCCTTATCTCCCCTATATGGATGGGATACCCAGACTGATACATACCATACAGTATACGGTGGGGGAATATCCCTTATCTCCCCTATTGGATGGATACCCAGACTGATACATACATACGGTGATACGGTGGGGATTCCCTATCTCCCCTGTATGGATGGAGATACCCAGACTGATACATACCATACGGTGTGTATCAGTCTGGGAATATCCCTTATCTCCCCTGTATGGATGGGATACCCAGACTGATACATACCATACGGTGATACGGTGGGGAATATCCCTTCTCTCCCCTGTATGGATGTGATACCCAGACTGATACATACCATACGGTGATACAGTGGGGGATATCCCTTATCTCCCCTATATGATGGGTACCCAGACTGATACATACCATACGGTGGATACGTGGGGAATATCCCTTATCTCCCCATATGGATGTTGATACTCAGAATGATACATCCATATGGTGATACGGTGGGGGAAATCCCTTATCTCCCCTATATGGATGGGATACCCAGACTGATACATTCCATATGGTGATACGGTGGGGGAATATCCCTTATCTCCCCTGTATGGATGGGATACCAGACTGATACATACCATACGTTGATATGGTAGAGGAAGATCCCTTATCTCCCCTATATGGATGGATACCCAGACTGATACATTCCATACGGTGATACGGTGGGGAAAGATCCCTTATCTCCCCTATAGGATGGGTACCTAGACTGATCAATACCATACGGTGAGACGGTGGGGAATGTCCCTTATCTCCCCTATATGGATGGGATACCCAGACTGATAATACCTACAGTGATACGGTGGGGAATATCCCTATCTCCCCTGTATGGATGGGATACTCAGAATGATACATACCATACAGTGATACGGTGGGGAATATCCCTTATCTCCCGTATGGATGGGATATACTCAGAATGATACATACCATACGGTGATAACGGTGGGGAATGTCCCTTATCTCCCCTATATGGATGGGATACCCAGACTGATACATACCATACGGTGATATGGTGGGGGAATATCCCTTATCTCCCCTGTATGGATGGGATACTCAGAATGATACATACCATACAGTGATACGGTGGGGAATATCCCTTATCTCCCCTATATGGATGGGATACCTTGACTGATACATACCATACGTGTATACGGTGGGGTAATATCCATTATCTCCCCTATATGGATGGGATACCCAGTTCTATTTAATGGAATTTTTGCACCTTGGTGCTAATTTTAGGTCACCACTTGCACCTTTGCATGAAGACGGGAGGAACTACCAGGGGAGCAGGGGGGGCTATTCTCTTCTTACTTTCCCAATGACAAAGATACGGACTAACCCCAGAAAACCACTGTATGAAGCAGGGAGGGCCCCCCAAAATTGTAATGTAGGGGGGCCCAATGACTCCTAGTTACACCACAGAATTGGGTTTTCCCCATTAAGGAATTTCAGCCTAAAAATCCTGTTTTCCAAAGTCTCTGAACCCAGAAGCTGCACATTATAAACACATGGCACTTGTCTATGGAATCAGAAGTAAAGATAATCCAAACCATTGTTCACTGCAGAAGGCTTCCAGTTACTTCCACTTTTCAGTTTTAAACCCCCCCCCCCCCTTCATTTAGCAAGGGGAGATACAAACATGCGAGATGCTATTGATCTTTTTTGCCTTTACCGTTATATGGACACAGAACTCCTCAGTGACTGCTAATATCCTTATAATTTACAGTAGGGGATACATTATCCTTATAATACATGAGTGGTACCCAGAGTTCCCTGTATAACTCAGTCTGTGTCCTTGTACCTTTATATAGACACAGAACTCCTCAGTGACTTCTAATATCCTTATAATTTACAGTAGGGGATATATTATCCCTTATATTACATGAGTGGTACCCAGAGTTCCCTGTATAACTCAGTCTGTGTCCTTGTACCTTTATATGGACACAGAACTCCTCAGTGACTTCTAATATCCTTATAATATAAATTTATAGTTGGTATACCAGTTATACCTTATGATACATGGGTGGTACCAGAGTTCCCTGTATAACTCAGTCTGTGTCCTTGTACCTTTATATAGACACAGAACTCCTCAGTGACTTCTAATATCCTTATAATTTACAGTAGGGGATACATTATACCTTATGTACATGAGTGGTACCCAGAGTTCCCTGTATAACTCAGTCTGTGTCCGTGTACCTTTATATAGACACAGAACTCCTCAGTGTTCTAATATCCTATAATTCCAGTAGGGATACATTACCCTTATAATACATGAGTGGTACCCAGAGTTCCCTGTATAACTCAATCTGTGTCCTTTTTCTTTATATAGACACCAAAATACATGGGCTTTTCTAACTTTTATAAACCTCAGTCTATAGCCTTGTACGTCCTTAAAACAGTTTGAAGATATTTGTAATATCCTTATAATTTACATTAGGGAATATATTATATGTTGTAATATAACATGGTCTCCCTGAAAAGTTGTTTTTTTATTCCTATTAGAGGTAGTGACTGTAGGTAACACTGATGGTATGCATAATTCACCTTGTGACGCATGTCTATGAATCTGTCAGTAGAGGGCGCAATAGCCCCATATACCCAATATAATCCATTTTTAGCACATTATTACAGCAGCAGCTAAATTCTAAGCCTTTAGTTATAGGGAAAAAAAACAAAACAATGTCTGTTTCTTATTCTTATTGAAAGTCACCCAGTTTGTTTCTGAAAAAATCCCAACACCTCAAAAGAGTCACACCAACAAAATGTCACATTTTTCTATTTATTGCTCAAATATTTAACTATTTGGATATAAAATTAAACAGGTAAAATAAAACAACAAACGAAATGTAGACAGATATCCATTCATACGACATATTAATCAAATAACGGACTACAA
>JAACNH010005341.1:0-20628 GCA_019447015.1 Hymenochirus boettgeri | reverse complement strand
GAATCTGCAAAAAAAAAGAAACAATGGCCTAGATAAAACTGAACTTAGCTTCCTAAGTACCTGTGGATGTATTTTATCCGGTCCAGGAGATTTATTAATATTAACCTTATTTAGTTCTTTCTGTACCATATCCTCGGTTAACCAAAGTGCACTTGAATCTTTTATACCATTATTGCTACTCCATAACTAACTTATCCCCATTAATTAATGGTGCCACATTCTCACATTTAAGAGAATCAGCAGAGAAAAGACAGCAGGGGGGAGGGAGGGGGAGATGTGCAAGTAGAGCAGTGTCCATGGTGAGGCTGTGCAGAACACATAAATGTTGCAGACACTAAAATAAGGCAGTGAGTAAGGCTGGGGGGAATTATGAGCACTCACTAAATATTAATAATCTAAAGCAAGCACAGATAAATATGTGAGTACCACCATTTTACTTGTCTCAAACTGTAGTTTCAGAAAATGTAAAGTTGTTTAGGGATTAGGGATCCTGGAAGATTTTAAATTCTTTTTCCTTGTTTACAAATTTCTGTATTTTTTGTTGATATTATTAATTTGGTAAGAACAGTACAACATATTCAGAGTAGGCAGACATTGATTCAATTAAAACAAAAGGGCTGGATATCACTTGCATTAGATTTATTAATGTTATAATGCACAGAGTAAGAATATTATGAAGTCACATGATTTAATTGAGCTAATCAAAATAAAGTTTTTGTCGATCAACTATATGCTGTCCCATCTACAACATGTAAAGAAAAAAAGGAAACAGTTTAACCCCTCAGGTTTAATATAGAATTCCAGGTTTTCGTCTGTTTCTTCCACTTTACTCCACTCTTTTCTCAGGGATTTCTGGTGTTTTAATATTTTTATTGTTTTGTTGCTAAAAATAAAATAAAATGCTTTAGCGTCAATAGGGTTGTCAGTAAAGCCTTAAAATCAATATCAACATTTTTTACATACATGTCATTTTTAATCACCCATAGTTTCTCAGTTTCAATTATTAGCCAAGTTAAGACCTATTAGCATCCTGCCTGATAACACTCTCATTGCTTGACAGCATTTAACCAACCAAGCTTGGTGGGAATGATGTTTGAAAGGGGTTCCCAGTGATGTCACAAATTGTAAGCTAAGAAGATTCAATGGCAGAGACTGCAACTGAAATTGCTTATTAATATTTATTTGCTATTCAGTTCTACATTCTGGTTTTCCAAATATCATAACATCTCAATAAGACCGGAATAAAGAGTTACATAAAAAAAATCCATTTAATCTGTTTTATTCAAAATTATGGATATTGCTTAAGAACACCTATAGCTATTTTTATCTTTATATCAGGCTTTTTAATTAGCTTGGCACCAATAGCGCTGATTCAGCATGTAAAAACAAGAAGTTGCAATTTAACACACAACAGATGCAGACTTAAAGGGCATCTATACCGAAAAATAGTTTATTTTAAATTGACCATAACTGGGAACTATAATTCTTCCCAACCCCCACTGTATCATTTTTTGTTGATCTACCCCCTATTTCTTTAGATACTGTATCCAGTCTAAAACTTCTTACATTTCAGCTGTCAATCAAGTTCCTTGCTCTCAAAAGTTTTGACAGTTGGAATGCTGTATACTGTGTCAGTTGGTTTGCGGGAAAAAAGTCAGGTCGGATGGAAGTGGGAGTGGTTAAAAGAGGGAGGGGGGATACTGCTCCTTAACAAAATGTGTGCTGGATTGATGGCATGCAGCAACACACACAAATCAGAGTAAGTGCTACCTACTTGTATTCAATAATAAAGATGAGGCAAAGTCTTTTTTTCAGTATAGTGTCCCTTTAAAGTTCATACACACGTGCGATCGCGGGTTCCGACCCGCGATGCACAATGTACGAATGCCTGCTTCGGCTGATAATCGTCCCCCCCAAAATGGCTATTCGTTCGGGGATCGTTGCACAATCCTCTGGGCGGCTCTTCGAACGAGCGGCTGTTTCGGCCGATAAATTGCCTGTATATATGGGACGATAATCGGCTGAAACAGCCGTTTGTATACACCGTGAGTCGCAGGTCGGCACCCACGGTCGCACGTGTGTATGAACCTTTAGTCCATTGGGCAATTGTGATAGGGTTTTTGCATAGATAAAGCAAGAGTCACTGAATTCAATCACAAAGAACTTTATTTGATTCTGGCAGTGTTTTACAGCTCAGGTAGGTTAGCAGAGAGCAGTCTCAGCACAGGAAGTGCCTTGTTACAGTCCAAACCCAGACTAACGTGGGCTGCCTGGAAGCAGCTTATTATACCCAAGGTCTCCCAGCCTGCTTTGCAAAGAAAATACAATATCAGAAATAATACAAAATAGCTATTACTATAACATTTCTATAACAATAATCTATTGTTACACAGATTTAACCAAAAGGTCAGCACAGTTGAAAGAAAAACATCTTACTGTACAAACCAAATAATCATCTTACAAACAACATTAGCAGATCCATGTGCCCATCTGACAATCATTAAGACACGTATGTGCTGAAACTACCTGTAAACTATGTAGACGAAACCATTCAGGTATAAACTCATTTTATACATTTCTATTTGGTTTAACGTTTTAACTTCGTAACATTTGGTACAAACAGTAATGCTTATGGTTAATGCATTGCAATTACATGTTTAAATGCTAAATTGCCTGATATCTACACAGATTCTCATCCCTGTGTACTGTGTAGTACACGCGAAAGGAAATAATAGGAACAAGAAAAGATAAAGGTGATTTTGCTGTCCAGCAGAAATAGAAAAGAAAGGAAAAAAGGTTTGTCCCTACAGACACAGAAGACACATAAGGAAAACAGCATTAAAGGGGACTCGGTCACAGTAATTTAGTCATCCTAGGTTAAAAAAAGAACAACTTACCTTTTGGTGCCAGTTGTGCTTTCAGTGGTCAGCACTGGGATGTTTTTTATCCCAGTATTTCAGATAACACAGTTAATGTAATATCATATACAGTATCCAGGAACTAAAAAGCATATATAGTTAACCCACTGAAATCCGTTCCACCTGCAGATTCACGGATTTTAGAAAAGTTTCGTAAATTCGAATATCCTTAATTGGACTCAATGAAGTCATATCCTAAAGTTCCTCCTAAAATAAAGGTATAAATAGCAATGGTAACTTACTGTTAATGGCTCAGGGACCTGGGAAATGGTTTGGGGAACACATTTCAATGGCCAATATCTTTAGAAAAAAAACCCAGCCCAGTACCAGAAACTTCATGCACTTCCTGTTTTGGCATTCCGCATAGTATTTTCAAAATTTCGTATTTTCTAGATTTTTTTCAAATTTGAAATGTTAAATTCAAATATTCGCGGCCATTATAGAATTTCCGAAAATAGTTCTGTGGTTCAGAAAAATCCAAAAAAGTCAGAAATCCGCAAAGTCAGAAATCCATCTGATCCGTGCAATCTTTTTGGTAACCGGGTTTGGGTCCATCTCTAGTTATATATATTATAGATCACCCTTACCCTTCTTCTAGATTTGAGTGATAATGATTGATCTCCTGCTCCAGTTTAGTCTTAATGTCCAAGAGCTGGTCGTACTGTGATTTCTGACACTCAGATTCCTCCTTGAGCTGAGCCAGGTGTTCCTCTATGTTGGCAAAAGTAATCTGTATCTGGGATAACTTTACACAGTAACAACCATCGGTTTCTGCCAGTGACGATTCCAGAGATTTTTTCTGAAATGAGAACATTATAAATACTGAATCTCTTACCTGATGCTCTGAATTAACTTAAAAATAGGCTAAAGAAAATGTATCATTGTAGAATCTTTAAAGGGCATGTCTACCCCCAAAACTATAATTTTCCCCACTACTGGCCCCACTCTGTAATGTAATAGAATCCTTACTTTACTTCCCAGCTCCAAATGGTTCTCCTGCAATGTTCCCCCAAAGTCCAAAAAACTGGCCACCAGGAGCCTAGCAGAGTCCATATAGGACTCTGCCTTCTGTTTCCCCTCCAGGAGTATTTTGCCATGTGCAGTGCAGCCCTCCCCCCCCCCCCCCCCCCCATTTTGGTTTCCCTCCCCCTAGCATAAATCCCACAGTTTCACCTTTCTCACTGTTAAGAAACCTTCTTTTCTTCCAATCTTAAAGAATGTCCATGTGTCCTCTGATATGACCTTTTAGTCAACAATACACCAGAAAATGTATTATATGACCCATTAGTACATTTGTATAAAGTGATCATATCCCCCCACAAATGTTGCTTTTCCAATGTAAACAGGCCTAAATTGTCTAATTTGCCTGCGTATTCAAGACCCTCCAATTCTCCTTTTTATTTAGTTACCATATATAATCAAGTATAAGTCGATCTGAATATAAGACTAGGAACTTATTTTTACCTAAAAATCAAGTAAAACAGATTGACTTGAGTATAAACTGCGGGTTGACTTTCTCCCTTAGACAGCCCCTCAGAAATTCCCATACAAATCCCTATAAAAATTCCCATACAAATCCCCATAGAAAGTCCCATACACAGCCTCATACACAGATATGCCCTGCGCACCTTTCTGTGCAGCCCGAATATTAAAGATCCCTCCTTTTAAGATGTTTGTTAAACCCTGTTACTTCTCCCGTTGTTTTGCATTTCCCTTGCAGTCTGGACTGATCTATAAGTGAGCAGGACAACAATTGCCTAATTCTCCGAAATCAAGAGGGTTTTGTGTGTTACAGGGTACAGCTTTTGTTTTCACAGGGCTATGTGGTTTTATCCAGCTTCTCCTTCAAGCATCCCAGACCTGAGTATAAGCCGAGGGGAAACTTTCAGGATGATTTTAAAGGTTAAAGTTTTACAGCTCATACTCAAGTATATATGGTAGTCTCTGAACTCTTTCCATATCCAAAACGTCCCTTTTGTATATAGGATTCCCAAACTGCACTGCATATTCCAAATGAGGCCTTACCAGTGCCTTGTAAAGAGGGAGAATAATATTTTACTCCCTTGAATATATTCCCCTCTTTATACAAGACAATATCTTGCTAGCTCTAGCTGTTGCTGTGTGTTATTTTCCGCTGAAATCTGAGAAGATAAGAAACATTGGTCTAGTTGAAATGCAACTAAGCTCTCTTCTCTCTTGTGGATGTATTCCATCCGTTGTGGGGCTTTGTTCATATTAACTTTGTCTAATTGTTTCCGTATCATATACTCGGTTAGCCAGTATTAATATTCCTCATTTATACCCTTCATATTATTACAGTTCCTACTATTAGTGGGAAAAAAAATTACAAGTACATTATACAAGTGACATTATAAGTAGTAACCAGCATGGATTTAGGAGGAATAGATCTTGTCAAACTAACTTGTTTGGCTTTTATGAGGAAGTAAGTAGAAATTTAGACTCGGGCATAGCAGTAGATGTAGTTTACTTGGATTTTGCAAAGGCTTTTGATACAGTCCCCATAGGTGACTAATGAATAAGCTAAGGTCTGTTGGTCTGGGGAGTCACATTTGTACATGGATAGAAAATTGGTTAATGAATAGGATGCAGAGAGTAGTTGTTAATGGGGCTTCATCATTATGGACTAAAGTGCTAAGTGGGGTGCCACAGGGTTCTGTGTTGGGGCCACTTCTATTTAATCTATTTATTAATGATTTGGAAGTGGGTATTGTCAGCAAGGTTTCTGTGTTTGCTACCAACACAAAACTTTAGAGGATGTGCAATCGTTGCAGGGGGATCTAGATAGATTGTCACATTGGGCTGCTAAGTGGCAGATGAGATGCAATGTTGATAAATGTAAGGTGATGCATTTTGGACTTAAAAATCCTTGTGCTACTTTATACTATAAATGGCTCTGTGTTAAGTGAATCCCTGTTGGAAAGGGATCTTGTAGTTTTGGTGGATAACAAACTTAAAGGTAGCAAGTGGTGCCAGGCAGCAACAGCCAGAGCCAGCATGGCATTGTCTTGTATAAAGAGAGGTATGGATTCAAGGGAGGAAAATGTTATTTTTCCTCTTAACAAAACATTGGCAAAGCCTCATTTGGAATATGCAGTGCAATTTTGGAATTCTGTGTACAAAAAGGACATCTTTGAAATGGAAAGGGTTCAGAGAAGGGCAACTAAATTAATAAGGGGATTGGGGGAGCTTGAATATGAAGAGAGACTGGAAAAGTTACAATTATGCACACTGGAGAAAAGACTCTTGCGTGGGGATATGATTACTGTGTATAAATACATTAACGGGCCATACAATAAAGAATCTGGGGCATTGTCCACCAATAGAGCATGTCAGAGGACACGTGGCCATCCCTTAAGACTTGAAGAAAAAAGGTTTAGGCTTCAAGTTCGGAAAGGGTTTTTCACTGTGAGAATGGTAAAGCTATGGAACTGTCTTCCAGCGGACATTGGTTATGGCAGGTTCATTGGTCAGTTTTCAAAAAAAAGCTTGATGAGTTTCTGCAAACAAGGAATGTTGCAAATTACTGGTATTGATACATAAAGTAGAGTTGATCCAGGGAAATTTCCGATTGCCACTTGGAGTCAGGAAGGAATTTTTTCCCCTTCATAAATTTGGTGGTTTTTTTTGCCTTCCTCTTGATCAACAGTTAGGCAGGAATTCAGGATATTGCTAAATGGGTAGGACTGGTTGGACATATGTCTTTATTCAACCTCAAATACTATACTATATATATATATACATAGGGCCATATTTATAACCAGCCGTTAATAGCACTGGAAAATGACCGCCGCACATCACCGCGGAAAAAATACCGCTATTGCCATATCTATAATGGCGAGCGGCATAGTGGCAAAATGTGTTGTGGCCACGATGTGTGGCGGTAATTTGAGCTATATTCGTGGCAATACTGCACAAATCCCAGAAAGGGGGCTAGGAGGGGATGCGTGGAAAGGATCGCCACGGGGGGTGCCCCCCGTGGCAGATGCGACCACCCGCTGCAACCCCTTCCCAGCAGCCCCTCCCAGTCCCCCCACTTGTAAGTGCCCAAGGGCCCTGATAGGGCCAGGGAAGGGGGTCCTGGTTCGAGCTGAGGGACCCCTGAGCCCCAAAGGGCTCTTGTCAGAGACGCAAGGGCACTTGTAAGTGCTGCAAAGACCCTGATAGGGCTGGGGAGGGGGGTCCTGGCTCGAGCTGCGGGAGCCCTTAAGCCCCAAAAGGCATCTTTCAGTGCCCTCACTGGAAGGTCCCTCCACTCCCCCCCAGCGGGCCCTTCCCTCCCCGCGAGAGTACAGGACGGGAGGGGCTGCTGAGAAGGGGTCACGGCGGATAGTCGAATCCGCAGCGAGGGTACCACCTTGCCGCGCCCCTCTGAGGAATGCGACCACCTGTGATGATCCATTCCCGGTATCCCCTCCCAGCCCACTGTAATCTCGGCCGTTTTCGCCACCCTCAAGGTGGCGAAGTGAAAAGGCAGAGATTAGCGCGGCGCTTTAGTTACCGCTGCTTTATAAATAGAAGTGGCTGTAACTGTTCCGATAGGCGCGAAAAGTTAACGAGGTGTTAACTTTTCGTGTACGCTTTCCACCCATTTATAAATCGCGGTAATCGCGATTTTGACGATAACGCTTGTTTAGAAATATGCCCCATAGTCTTTAACAATACAGCAGCATCACAAAATTCACACGTATGCTGAACAATACAAACATTTTATTCGGCATAATCTGACATACATAGCAACATTTTGGGTTCAAGCCATCAGATCATCTGATGTTTATATTGTTCAGCATTAGAACATACGTGCATCTAAATGAGAGTGCTACATTTATATATATATATAAAAAGGAATAGTCCTGAGCACACCTCACTTAATCAAGTTGAAAATTTATTTTAACGTTTCGGAACTGCCTCGAGTCCCTTCATCAGAAAGAAATGCATCAGATAGAAATAGAAATTCTATTGTTTATATATATATATATATATATATATATATATATATATATATATATATGTGTGTGTGTGTGTGTGTGTGTAGATATTGGTGGGGGTGGCACAACAAACCGCTAATCCTTTTACGATGCCTGGGTGCTCACCAATAAGACATAGATAATTATAAGTAGAAGATGGAAGAACTCCTTGGTCTTGATGCAAACAATATGATTCACAGTTCTCATCTTTTTATTATTGATATACTTAAAGGGTATGTATACTGTAAAACTGACTTTGCATCATCTTAATCTATAAATTAATATCTGTAAGTAGCACTTACTCATAGGTGTGTGTGTTGCTACATGCCTTCAATACTTCTGACCTGACTATTTTCCAACATATCAACTGTCAAAACTGCATACAGCATACAGCACACCAAGTGTCAAATCATCCCAGCTACTGCAAAACTGCTTACAGAAGAATAGTTTATGAGAGTAAGGCACTTGATTGACAGCTGAAATGTAAGATATGGATATCTAAGAATGGATATCTAAAGTAATAGGGGAAGATCAATAAAAAATGGTACAATGATAGTTTGGAAGAATTATAGTTTTCACTAATGGACAAGTTAGAAAAAACTAATTTTCCAGTGGACATACCCTTAAAAAGACTTGCTTTGTTCTGCTGTCTGTATTTTATTTTCTATTTTCGCTAGTTTATTTGCTTTCTTGCACTCCTTATTACAACTTTATACTCCTTGTAAACCTGTTCTGTTCGCTCTGATTTCAAAGTTTTCAAGCCACTCCAGGCACGAGTGGACCTTTAGATTGTAAATTTAGATATGTAATAGTTCAATGTGCTTTTAAAAGCAGTGCACTTCGGTTCAGTATCCTTACCTAGGTACAAACCCCCCAGTCTATGAGGTTTAACAATATAAAATTAGCTTTCCTAAAGTTAAAAGTTTTTGTTAAACCCAGTGCAATTTTATTAATTGACACTATATCATGATCACTATTCCCTAAGCTTCCCATTACCTTCATCTCCCACATGAGCTCAGGGTTACTAGAAATTACCAGATCCAACAACGCATTCTGTCTAGTAGGAACGTCTACTTTTTGTAAAAGAATATATAGAAAATGTAAGAACTTGGTACCTTTTGAGGTGCAGGCAGTTTCCTTATTCCAATCAATGTATGTCATCATGATAATTGAAATCCCCCATACCAGAAGCATTTACCAACTGCATATGGACATTTCCACTTCCTCACTGACATTTCGCTGCTTATGACTGTAAGATGTGATACTTACCTAACCGGTCCCTCCAAGTAGGCGGTGGCCAGGGCACTAATGTCATTATGGAATACGCATGACATCACAGTTGGGCGCCAAAGGAATTACGTAATCCATGTGACGTCACAGGCTTATGCCGTCAGCACAAAAATTCAAATTGAGCCAACTCCTGCACTCTAATGCCCGAAAATAACATTATACAACTTGGATTTGGTGAAAATAAAGAAAAATAAACTATTATTCATTATTAATTAAATAATCTCTTGTTAAAGGGCAATTATAGTAACCCAAGTCCCCCCCTCCCCAGTTAATAATACCCGGGATGCAGACCTAAATCCTCACCCTAGAACGAGCCCTGCAATGTTGATTTTCTGAGCAGCGTGCAGGGCTCTCCTGCCATAGTCCCGTACTATGGCAGGGCTGATCAATGGGAAGACACTCTCTGCAAGGAATGCATCTTCCTATTGGTTAAAAAAAAAAGTTAAGGAGGCATGTCCGGAACCAGCTTTAGAGGGGGGTTGGGGGGTGGAATGATTGGACTGAGCATGTTGGTAGAACATAATGGTTATTCTATGTAGAATGCTGGGAAATAAAACACAGACCCCCTGTTTGTAACATAATTTTCCAAGCATCCACATAAATATGAGAGGTAAGACACACATTAATACTTTTGTCATGGAGCTTTGCCATCAGACATTCCAAAAAAATGTAATATGATTAATTTACAAAATTGTATTACTTTTAAAGTGACATCAAGATTAACTTAATTAATTAAAAATTATATTATGGGGATTTTGAGATATTTTTAAAAATATTAAATAAGAATCTTGAGAAATTCAATACAACTGAACACTAACTAATTGCTTATACTGTGAATACTATGTTATTGTTATATGAATATGCTGAATATAATCTACACACAGTTATGCATAAAATATTGTATATAAAAAATTTTCAATAAAAACTGAATGATTAAAAATATTGAATAAGCGATTTACTGTAATTCGTATAGTCATAATAGCGGAATGTGCTATTACGAACGAGAATACAAAGAAGTTGATTAACTTTCGTATAAACTTTTTTGATGGTGTAAAAGTGATGCTATGGTATTATTGTAACATGGAGAGTTGGAAAAACCACATAGAACAACAAACACAACACATCGCGTATAGGTATAATAGGCATTTTACGCGCACATTCGAACGGTCGAACATTCAATATTTATCGAAAGTCCGAAACATTTGAAAATCCAGGTCCCGGGATAGTTCGAGAAGTCCAAATTCATTCGAATTCGAATAGTTCGGCTCGAACTCGGGTTCAAGTTCGAGTTCTAGTCCATCTCTAACTAAGACTGGGAAATTTCATAGTGGGTGGGGCATGCGTGATAGGAGGTGGGGGAGGCGGGGTTAGGGGTATTTCGGGGGCATGATGTGGGTGGTCGGGGGGCGTGGGTGGCAAAAAGGGGGCATAAGGGGGAGTTTGGGGTGGTCTCCCCAATTAACAGGGAACTCCTGGAAGATCCGGGAGAGGTGGGATACCTGACACAGGTTCATTTTTTTATTGCAATTATTTGGTTACAAAAAAAGGTTCAGTAACTTTCAAAATTATATAACTTAAACATGTTAATATTAATTAATTTATTTAATCAATTTATACATAATTTATATATATGCTTTCTTAACCGATGTATGAAATTGTATTTAATTTATTTTTTTCTATCTGTATAATGGCACTTATCCCCTTGTTTGTATACAACGTATTTTTTAATGTACGGCGCTGCGTACCCAAGTGGAATACAATTATTAATATTGCGACATTAACGGGTGATGTAATACTTACCCTCTTACTCCTCTTGCTTCAGGGTTTCTGTGATGCAGTAATCAATTAACCTGATTTACTGCATTGTGGGAACATTTTCCAACGTGTTTGCTTAAGCGCCACTCGGCAGCACAAAAACCAAAATTTTGTTTACATCATGTGCTTGTGCCATTAATAGAAAACAGCACAGGCCACGCAAACTGTGATTAAAGGACAACTCCACCCTCATAAGAACATCTTTTAGAAAGAATGGCCTCTTTAAAATATGTTGATATATCATAGTTTGTCCTATGAATTCATTACTGTATGCCTGCTATGCTTCTGGATGCCTCATGGAAACTGAGCAATTTAGAAACCTGTACTGAGCCTGTACTGAGCCTGGGCATGCTCAGGAGAGGCAGACAGGGGATTAACATTCAGTCATTAGCAGTGATGTCAACTGTCAAATCCATAACTGACAGTTACTAACTGGAAGAACCAGGAAGCAGAAACAGGGGAAACAGGACATTGTGCAAGATTTCAGGTTAGACTTATATATTTCACATTTTAAACTATTACCGTTTAGGGTTTTGGGGGGTGATTTACCTGTATGTAAGTTTTCATTTTGGGGCTGAACTTGCCCTTTAAACTCGCGCCAACCCTATACGATATCAGGAACATGGGTTTAACTAATTTTCTTCCGATATAACAACTCCCTGAAAATACTTAAAAAGGAAAGTAAACTTCAACTAAGGACATAGAAAATATAAAAATGATTGATAAATTTGCCATCTTAGCAATATTTTGTGGCTTCTTTTAATGCTTCTTAACCCTTTCTGTAGTTTTCTATATACTAACATGCTTTTCAGGCAAATTTAATTCTGCAATGTATGTCGGTGACAGTTTTCGCCGTATGTGGTGTAAAGTCTTTTCTGTCTGTAAATTTTTTTTTACAAAAAAACAGCTGTAAAAACATGAGCGAGCCCTGTGACTTAGAAAAAAAAGGAGTTCATTATCACTATTAAGATTGCATAGCCCCAATAATAAATAGGGGTTTGACAATAAACAATAATACCAGGTCCCCCGCAGGTATTAAACAATATGGTGAAAATCAGCACAAAATTACGACAAACTTCTATATTTGAAAAAGTCAGTAAGTCGGCCTAATAGGAAATTTATCAAAATATTGCTATTGGCACAAAGCAATTTCCTCACCATTTATAAGATAGTGATTCTCGGTAAATAACACCAAAAAACTAGAAGTAGATTTCTTCCTATTTGATCTTTTTTGATAAAATTAAATCCATGGGAATTTTCCTGATAGCGGACTTTTCACATTATTGCTGCGATGCAGTCGGTAAAATAACATGGTGGTCATAAATAAATATTGGTAATTTCTAAACATGCCATTATTTTATGGTCACGTATAAAAATAACATGCTGCATTGGTATTTTACACCGCATTCAGTATTTTACGGCAAGATTGTAAATTACTGACAATCGAAAAAATCCCACCTAAAACTTCTTTTTGTTTAGCCTTAAAGGGATGACCACATGTCCTTGTTAAGTAGTCTCGAGGCTATACTCAAAAACTCTCAAACAAATGCACAGGTACTGTAACTCACAGGATGCTGGTCTGACAAGCCAGCAACTAAAGACCAACAAGGGGGTTTAAACAGGCCAATCCAAACACGCTACATCATGTTTGAACACCAAGGTGTACCAGGGCAAGAACACATAAAAAATGCATGGGTGAAAGGTCCCTACACAACTGCACCAGTAACAAACAAATGGAATATTGCAAGGTGGATTCACAAAATGCTCTCAGCAAATATTTGCCTTGCAGATTCCCATGACAGTCCTCTGATATTATTTGTTGGTGATCAACACATCAAAGAGTTTATCATATAATCCATTAATGTGTTTGCACAGTGATATTATACCCATGTAAGTCATTCTTCTTTATTGTCAATAACTCCTGGCCATTAAACTATATTTTGCTATCACCTGGTCACTGTTCTAAAACTAATACAGATATTTCCCAGCATACCTTGGGCAATCGGAATGAAGTGGCATCCTGGTTTGCATCCTATCTCTCTGACCAAACTTACTCTATATCTTATGCTAGCAATACGTCTTAGTATAGTATAGTAAAGTATTTGAGGTTGAATAAAGACATACGTCCATCCAGTCCAACCCATCTAGCAATATCCTCATTTCCTGCCTAATTGTTGATCCAGAGGAAGGCAAAAAAACTGCTATGCCAGAGTCTAAATTTCTACTTACTTCCTCATAAAAGCCAAGCAAGTTAGTTTGACAAGATCTATTCCTCCTAAATCCATGCTGGTTACTACTTATAATGTCAGTCCTTGAAACATACTCTAGAACATGTTCCCTTATTAAACTTTCCAGGATCTTCCCCACCACTGAAGTTAAACTTACAGGCCTGTAATTACCCGGCTGTGAACGACTACCCTTTTTGAATATTGGAATAACATCAGCCTTTTTCCAATCCAGAGGCACACCACCGGACATGAGGGAATCAGCAAAAATAAGAAACAATGGCCTAGATAAAACTGAACTTAGCTCCTTAAGTACCCGAGGATGTATTTTATCCGGTCCAGGAGATTTATTAATATTAACCTTATTTAGTTCTTACTGTACCATATCCTCGGTAAACCAAAGTGAACTTGAATCTTGTATACCTTTATTGCTACTATACTCTATGATATCTGTACTTGGATCTTCTATAGTGTATACAGAGGAAATTCAATTCTTTTTTAACATAAACACATACTCCTCCCCTTTTCCTTTTTTTCTGTCCTGCCTAAACAAGGCATATCCTTCTATATTTACAGCCCAGTCGTGAGAACTGTTCAACCACGTTTCTGCTATACCTATTACATCATACTTTTCATTCAATGCCATCATTTCCAATTCACCCATTTTGTCAGCCAGGCTTCTCGCATTTGCAAACATACATTTTAGAATATGATCCTGTAATTTATTTGTACACTTTAATACACATTCCTCCCTATCCCCTATGCTAGCCCCACCCATCTTTCCGCCCACCACTGGCCTATCTACACCCTGCTTTCCTCCTGGACTATCTATCCCAGTGAGACTGCTAATACCCTCCCCCCCCAAACCTAGTTTAAAATCTCCTCCAACCCTCTAGCCATCTTCTCCCCTAAAACAGCTGCACCACCATCAGTGAGGTGCAACCCATCCCTACTAAAGAGCCTGTAGCCGATAGCAAAGTCTGCCCAGTTCTCAATAAACTCAAACCCTTCTTCCTTACACCACTCTCTTAGCCACGCATTAATGCTCCTAAGTCTTCTCCGGTTCCTCTTAATGTGGGGGTCCCGCAGGGGTCTGTTCTTGGACCCTTATTGTTCTCCCTCAACACTATTTCCTTGGGAGATGTTATTAGCTCTTTTGGCTTCAAGTATTATTTATATGCAGACGATACACAAATCTACATGTCCACACCTACACTAACTTCTGACATCCAATCACGTGTCTCCGACTGCCTCCTTGCCACCTCCTCCTGGATGTCTCAACGCTACCTCAAATTAAATCTTTCTTAATCTGAACTGATCGTTTTTCCACCTAAACTTGGTCCCGTCCCATCTTTCTCCATCTCTGTTGACAACACCCCCATTTTCCTTATCCAATCGGCACGCTGCCTAGGGGTAATTATTGACTCCTCTCTCTCCTTTTCTAACCACATTAACTACGTTGTGAAAACCTGCCGCTTCTTCCTTCACAATATAGCCAAAATCCGCAGATTCCTTTATCTCCCAACCACCACTATGCTTATGCAGGCTCTCATCCCATTGCTCCTGGACTATTGCAACCTACTACTTTCTGGTCTTCCTGCTTCCCACCTCTCTCCTCCCTCAGGCAATACTTAACTCTGCTGTACACATTGTTTTGCTCTCTAATAAACAGGATCCCAAATCTCCTCTGTACTGGACAACAACCTGGCTCCCCGTTAAACAGCGCATTGCAACAAAATCCTTCTCCTAACATTTAAATCCCTTCGCTCTGCTGCTCCTCCTTATATTTCCTCTCTAGACTCCCCATATGTTCCTGCCCATACACTCCACTCATCGCAGAACCAGCTCCTGTACAGACCCCCCACTCCTACTGCTTCCTCTCGTCTTAAACTTTTCTCTTGTGGCTCTCATCTTCTGGAATTTTATTCCCCTCTCTCTACGTCAATAAACCTCAATTAGCAGGTTTAAATCTAGCCTTATATCCTACCTATCTGGTAACCAGCACAGTATATGATTATATGATTGTTTTATTTGCACTGCATTTATCTCACTCCAGCACTTATAACTATTCCATTGTATATGTATGTTACCCGCCTAACTAGATTGTAAGCTCTTTCCTCTTGTGGCAAAGATCTAGCACTTCTATTTATTTCTATTTATTTATATAATTTATATAAATAAAGAAAGAAAAATGAAAGAAACTGCTATGGGGAGTGGAAAGACTAAACAGATCCCATCTCGTATATAGCAATTAAAGGGTGTGTACCATCTGATTTATTTTCATTAATCAGTGTACCTGCCTAATTATTGCAGCTGCTTCTATCCAGATCAATTACAATAAATAACTCGTTTATCTTTGCTTCTTGGGTTTTCACCTTAAACTGTCATGCTTGTCAAGTGGATGCGTGGAGGGAAGACACAGTTGTCGCTGCAGTATACAGAGAATATCTTCTATTGCAGTGATCACTGTGTATCACAGTGAAAGTGGACTAGAATTTAGAAATGTATTCAATGTGTTCTCTTTCAGGGAGATGCAATATTCCATGATAACTTGAAAATAAATGCAAATCCCTTGCAAACCAATGTACTATTAGGTTAGCGAGGGATTTGCACTTTTCAATTGTGGCCTTAAAGGAGAACTAAACCAGAATTGTTATACTCCATAATCTGAAAGAACCCCTCCCCCCAAAGAACAGCAATTAACTGTACATGATCACCCCAGTAAATGGCATTAAAATAAATATAACCCCATGAACAACTGGATATGATAACTGTGTATATGTGCACTGCCTGGCCACATACTGACTTCATACACATGGGTGCTAATTTACCCAGAGCCCCCGGGCAAATTTATGGAGTTACAGTATAGTCGCGCTAACCTGTTCGCTACCGGATAGCGTGACTCTAACTTCATATTAGCCCCGGATGCGCAGGTTATGCAAAAGACACCCGCGGATCCGACACTCGCGATGAAATAGCGCATTTGCGCTATTTAAAAAACCCTTTTTGGGATTTACCCACGTTCACATATGCAATCGCGATCAGCACATTTACCCGGAGCGATAGCGGCTCTGGGTAAATGAGCCTGATGATCTCCTGTAACAGGATTGGCTACGGTCTACTCGTAGGTGTGACCTGCTGTATCAAATTTCTGCAGTAGATTAGAACTGGGCATGTGTAAAGAACACCATGTGACCAGACCAGACCATGTGTTACTGGAATTCTGGGAAATAAACCAAAAACCCCATGTTAGAAAGGTACATTTCCCAGCACCCACATCAAAAGGAAAGGTGAGAAACATATTACTGATTTTATATCAAGATGCTCTGCCTTTTGATTCAGTTTTATGAGGCTTTTATCCTTTAAAGCCCCTTAAAAGTTCGCAACTGCTCATGTTTTTATGATGTATCAATGATCAATGGTCAATACATTGTGGAAATGTGTGCAGGTAGGTTGTGATAGGGAATTTATTGTATTTATAATGTAATAAAGTTTTCTGTTCCATATTTAATGGGCATGATGACAGATTTATTTTGATCCTACTGGTGGAATTTACAAGCAAAGCGTATGTCTTTATTCAACCTCATTTACAATATTACTGTGTTACTTTCTGTCATAGAACATTAAAGGAACATATCTTGTTCATATTAAGCTAATGTCTAATTCCCCCCCCTAAGCTTATTCTTAAGGGCTACAATGATAACATGGAAACTACCCAAAAGTCTCTTCTCAACTTATTTCCATATTCTAGGAATGCTCTTGTCTTAACTCTAACCTGATTCCATGATGTGTTCCCCCTATTTTAAACTGTAGTAAATTTTCCTTCTGATGAGCTTTTCCTGTTCTGTCAAAAATCACTTCAAAAAACATTTTGAATTAAAAATTCCAGAAAGAGATTTCCAGGTTAATTCCTTTTATTACCGTCTTGACAGATCTGATCCACACAATATTTATAAGAAAGTTATTTCTTAAAAGAGAGAAAGAGTTGATTATAAATGATGATTTGGATTAAATGCTTCCAGTTGCAAGAGCATTTTCATACCAGTATCCAATATAAGTTCTGCAGTAGATATATTTAGTGACTTGGCAATGAGAGATTTTTTACAAATTGTTGATACAGGGATGCTGTATCCCCTCTCTCCACGAGTCCTCCCAGTGGCCATTCAGGGCCCCTAGCCCCCTCACACTGCCATACCTCTGCCTTCTCACCAGCCACACACCTGCTGTCCCTCCTTCATCCCTATTAAGGGCAATTAAGCCCTATTTCTTGCTGCGTTTTGTGGTCCGTTTGCACTTTGTGATCCACAATGCTATAAATTAGGCAACACTGTGCGCTGCGATCCATTGTGATTTTAGAACGCATGCAATCACCATTTTTGGTCTGTTATTGTTATAATTACACTTAATACAACATAAAAGTCTATGGCAGTGCCTAAAAAGCAAACAGAAGTGGACACAATCAATATGACATGCACTTTTTATATGCAAGCGCAGGGGTAATTGCAAACGCGGATACAAGCAGATGGCAAAAGCGGACAGGAAGTCCCAGTTCTGTAAATAAGTATTGCAATAACTGTAAAACCTCCAAATCTGCGTTATTGCATCTCCCTGTGTGTTGAGCACATTAGTATGCATTTAGAATTTTCATGGTCATATTTGAAAGTTTTTAAAACTTAATTTCATTTATTATAACAATTATTTGGGTACAAAACTGCCATTAGGAAATATTCAAAATGAAAAGTTCAGTAGCTTCTAAATAGAGCTGGACTAGAACGCGAACTCGAACCTGAGTTCGAGCCGAACTATTCGAATTCGAACGAATTCGGACTTCTCAAACTATCCCGGACCCGGATTTTCGATATTTTCGGAATTTCGATAAATATCAATGTTCGACCGTTCGAATGTGCGAGTAAAATGGCTATTATAGCTATACGCGAGCATCGAATCTGCGAGTAAAGGGTCCATAAAAACCTATACACGAGCATCGAATCCGCGAGTAAATTGTCCATTAAAACCTATACGCAAGCATTGAATCCGCGAGTAAAATGTCCATGGTATCTAGGCGCGAACGCGAGCATCGAATCTGCGAGTAAAGTGTCCATTAAAACCTATACGTGAGCATTAAATCCGCGAGTAAAATGTCCATGGTATCTAGGCGAGAACGCGAACATCGAATCCGCGAGTAAAGTGTCCATTAAAGCCTATACGCGAGCATCGAATTCGCGAGTAAAATGTACATGGTACCTAGGTGCAAACGAGCTCGAAAATAGCGCGAGTGAGAGTAAAATTGATTTTTCGAAAGTCCTGGATATTCGAACATGTTCCCCAGACCATTTCCCAGGTCCCACAGCCATTTACATTAAGTTACCATTGATATTTTAATTGTATTTCATTAGAACTTTTCAAACTATTTAACTCCCATTGACTTTAATTGGTCCGTTTTCGAACTTTCGAACTTTCCATATAGTTCCAAAGTTCGAAAACGGACGAACTTTCGAAAGTTCGGCCATCTCTACTTCTAAACACTTTTTGCTTTGTGATATGTGGTGAAAAGACGTTTCACCTTTCTTGCCATTTTATAAATTGAGGTACGGGCAATTTTGGTGAATTATATATATATATAACATGCGATGACGGATACAGCTTTATAAATATGCCCTAATCCTACCTAGGCAATGCTGAGTTGTATTTAATGCACAATTTGTAATCAGTGCAGTCTGATGTATTATTAGTCTATTCAGCAGGTGATAAACTATATACATAATCCTCCCAACATAAAGAATACCTGGCAAACCTATAGGCAGGCTTTCAGCAATATGGAAGGAAGGAGTTAACAATTCTTAAAACTTGTGAGGGGAGGGGCATAAGCTAAGAGTTCCCTTACCAGACATGTGAAGGAATCATTCCAGTCAGACAGACAGTTCAGTTAACTGCTCCCACCTGCCCTTTTATTTCCTCATTGTATTCATTGTCATTGTGTAGTTCACAGCTTATTGGTGTATTACCCATAGGAGCCAAGAATGGTTCTTTGGTTAAGTGCCAAATGGGGGGGTTTAGCCCATGGTGAGTTCCCTCATATGCCCTGTTCATCTTGCTTAATGCCCTCCTCTTGCACCTAGGTATTTTTTTCATTACCCATTTTAGTTGAGAGATGGACTAAACCTTTCTTGTTTACCACTCATCTATTTTATAGACATATATATATACTAGCAAAAGTGTGCCTGTTGGTGCTCAGTGGAAATTATGTGTGTATGTTTTGCTATGTGTAGATGCAGTGCTCACAGGAACCACCAGGAAAGATCCTGAAGGTCCTATAAAAGACCCAAGCAATCGCACCATATTATATGAACAAACACACACTATATCATCCCTTACCTTAAAGGGCATGTCCACCCCCAAAACTATAATCCCCCCCACTAATGGCCCCACCATGTAGTGTAGTAAAATCCTTACCTCACATCCCAGCTCCATAAAGTTCTCCTGTAGTCCCCCCAGAAAGTCCCAAAAACTGCCCACCAGGAGGATAGCAGAGTCCATATAGGACTCTGCCTCCTACCTGGCCTCCGGGAGAAGTTTGGCATGCGTACTGCAGCCCTTCTCCCCCTCCCTTCCCCTCCCGTTTTGCTATCCCTCCCCCTACCATAAAACCCCTTGGCCACATAATAAAATATGTTCCCCCAGCCCAACTGCATAAAAATTATTTTTAGAAAGTCCCCAGAACTGTACTTACCTTCCCTCACTCCCCAGCATTCTGAGAAGCCGGCAGCCGCGTCTGTGATTGGCTGCCTCTCAGCCAATCACGGACGCGGCTGCTGGTCCCGCCGCCTGCTTGCAGTGTCTCGCAAGCAGAAGGCCGGGCCGGGTGTCGGAGGAGAGAGGGAAGGTAAGTAAACATCTGGGCACTTTCTGAAACTATTTTTATAGCGGTTGGGGCTGGGGGACTGTGTTCTATTAAATGTGAAAAGTTTTTATTAAGGGTGGACATGCCCTTTAACTACCTGCCAGCTAGAATCTAGAGGGTCTAGAGGGTGTGGAATAATCCTGCAGGTCTGAGAACAGACCCAAGCAATCTATACAGCACCTTTGGGCAATCTAAGAGTATTCAGATGAACATGCTAGGTTCCTACTTATTATCATTATTATCATTTGCCACAGCAAGTTCCAGATTTACAGTCACTATGGGGTTGGGACTTCGTAGCGAAAAATACTAATTGAATATATACGTTAGGGAGAGGTGTGGATAGAGGAGCTAAATGCTCCCCACAGAGTATAAAATGAAATAGAGCCTTCTTATAACAGAAGGTACCTCACAGCCTCATGTTATTATAATAGCATTGCCATAATAATGTAACATATAAACACATATTTCTCACTTAAAGAAATGGGTGGGGACAT
>JAACNH010005340.1:0-20634 GCA_019447015.1 Hymenochirus boettgeri | reverse complement strand
ACTTTAAATCTTTAAATAAAGCTCTAGGTTAAGGACAAGTAATCGCTGCAACTGAGGTGAATCCACTTGCAGCTCTCTAGTGCTTGTGCATTCAAATACAGATCATATTGGCAGGTCCCTCTTTTTACATATTTAAAGGGCAGTCCACCCCCAAAACTATAATCCCCCCCACTACTGGCCCCATCATGTAGTGTAGTTAATCCTAACCCACATCCCGCTCCATATGGTTCTCCTGTAGTCCCCCCCCCCCCAAAGTCCAAAAACTGCCCACCAGAGGATAAGCAGAGTTTCATATAGGACTCTGCCTCCTACCTGGCCTTGTCGGGAGAAGTTTGGCATGCTGTACTACAGCCCTTCTCCCCACCGTCTCCTCCTGATTAGGATTCCCTCCCCCTAGTGTAAATCCCTTTACATATGTCATTCCCCCGGTCCCCCAGCCCCCACCTGCCTATTTATTTTATAAAAGTGCCCCAAACTTTACTTACCTCCCCTCTTTCCTTTCCTTGCCGCAATAAACTCCCGGCTGCCGCTCAGCCAATCATAGACGTCTACTGCCGGTCCCGCCCCTCTGCTTGCATTTTCTCGCAATCAAAAGCAAACCTTTGAATGTCCTATGACCATTTGCAATCATTTTCCTTATGCTCATATGCATGCAAATATCTTATCTAGATTTCCCAGGACGTTTCCTATACTTAATGTGCCCAACATTCCATTTTCCTTTGGAAAAAATCCGTAAGTTGAATCTTTCCGTAATTCACACAATATATGGTGTTTGTTGTTGACCAAATTACCTGTTATTTTATTTATTTTTTTTCTTTCCATGATTATTTTTAGGTTTTGAGCGCTGTATCTACTAAAAGAACTTTACATTCACGTGAACTTTCACAAACTTGTCCTTTTTTTGATACACATATTACATACAGTTTGATTTCCTGTGAAATTAATTCTATTTGGCCTCACATCCTATAAATTAATGTTACAATGTGCTTGTGAAGGTTCTCATTCATCCAGGTCATGTTATATCTGTTGTATTCAGTTAGATCAACCTGAACTTGAAGGTTAGTTCTTCAAGACATTCCTAGTCATCCGACTGGCTTTCTCAATTCAGAATGCAAGAATCTGTTGGCATAATAACCCTGGTATGTGTCCCATTCGGCATATTGGGCATATGTAACCGCAAGGTTTTAGGGACCTCCTGAATGCAAGGTGTTGTTGCACTGTGTTATCAAAACTGCCCATGGTAAGGCCACCTTGAACACATGGTTAGGCTTGGTTTCTTTAGTTTGGCATAAAAGGCTTCCTTGACCCCTCCTTTGAACCAATCCTGTTCCTTACCCAGATGGTGACATTCAAACATATGTCCCTTTTCCTTAAGTGCAAGTCACAAATTGGTGCAACTTTTTGGTCTCCACCACATACAAATCTTCAATGCACATCACTATATATAATATATGACGTCTTTTTGTGTTCCAGTATTAAGTCTTTTTGGATACACCAATTGCTCCTCAGTGTGTTGCAGCAATTGGTGCTCTGTTACATTGCAAACAAAATGTTTCCTAAAGTTACAACGGAATTGAAATATGCTAAATGTTCTTTATCTTGCTTGTCTGCTAAAATTTAATACAATTAAAATGATTTTACTATGATTAATGGGTTATCACGCAAATTAGTCTTACTATAAAGTTGTGTTCAGCTCCTGTCCTGTGTGAAAGTACATTCTAAATGTACGGGCCAGAAGGAACCTTTGGAAGTAAAACTTGGTCCTGCACACATACATAACACACATTATTTAGATGCTTGATAGATTAGACTATTGAAAGACTATTGACATTTCTGTATCATGTAGGGCAGCATAACAAGGATAATATGAGAATCTGAAAGAGCGGAGGTACAGTAAAATACAAACTGCTATCCTTATAATCATTAATTGTAACAATATTTTTAATGGGTTCTACTGGGGTAAATGTAGAAAGTATCTTTGAGTTTGTTATAGTGGGCAGTGCAAAATAGTTAAAGTACATCTATGTATATATCTGTTTTATTGCTTAGATTTATAATAACTCTTGTTTCATCATCTGCACAACCCTATTCTGGCAGTGTAAGCCTTACCAGGCAGTTCCTAGAGTTTCTCTGGCCTATGCGGAGTTTGTTTTTTGCGGGGACTCCCAGAATTACCCGGAGGGGTGGGATATCTAGGTTTATGCAGGTAAAGGAAAGCAAACACAAGGCTTGCAGACATAAAATAGCCGAAACAGTGTTGTAGAGGTGTGGGTATTAATGAGGTCAGATCTGCTTTTAAGCTGCTATTCTAGCATGATGAGCTTGATAAAGGAGCATTTTCTCTGAAATATGATGCAATAAATATTTAAAATTTTGCAGTTGAACTCTGCCTAAGGCTTTTCCAATTTATATATATAAATTGGAAAAATTGCTGAGGTTACACAATCTAAATGCAATTTCCCT
This sequence comes from Hymenochirus boettgeri, assembly GCA_019447015.1. Taxonomy (NCBI): domain Eukaryota; kingdom Metazoa; phylum Chordata; class Amphibia; order Anura; family Pipidae; genus Hymenochirus; species Hymenochirus boettgeri. Next base: position 18,171 of record JAACNH010005340.1, on the reverse strand, counting down.
ATAAAGGGAAAGGAGAACATCCAATAAGTGTCTCCAGCGTTAAGCTTTTACTTACTTTTATATACTGGTGACTCGTGTGTGGTAAACCCTGGGTCTGGCACTTGATCACAGTATCATCAGATCAGCAGAATATCTTTTACTCACTGCTCACATGCTGCCCTGCCCCGAACCCTTCACACAGTCCGTATACCAAAATCAATATCAGGTCCTGTATAGGATAAAACCTATACATTGGACGATCATTTTTACTGTGTGCACCTAAGGACCTTGATTATTGATTTCCATTATGGTTTAAACACTGACGGCCTGCATGATTTCTGAAACTTTTTTGCTGTAACCTGGCCGCTATTCTGCAATATAGTAAGTTTTGCAAAGGGATTATTGCATTGCGGATCTTGGCTTGTGAATATTGCATTGTGCAGTTGAGAGCAAGTGATCCATAAGAGGCTTGTGGGCTTATTCCAAAAAAAAATGTTTTAGGTTGAATCTCCCCTTTAAGAGCTTTATTTGAACTGGAATGTGTATAGTTTTGTCTGACAGCTATTTTAAGGAATGAAACGGTAGAAAACTGCCTTATCAGTACAACAAACTTATTTCAACAGTATGATCATATAGGACACCAATGGAAAACATTGGTTTGCAAGATTCACTGCTTTCAAGATTTGATTTGCTTTTTAATCGTCTTGACCAAATGGATGCAACAATGATCGAGAAATTGCCGACCACGTCCTGAGGATGCACAGATATAGAACACCAGGGGAGCAAGATGGTTATGGTACCATGGAATTATTTTATCTAATTTAAGGATACCAGGAATGGATTGTATCTTAAGTCCAAACACATTGTACGAATATGGGCCTGACCTGCAACACACAATGGTGTACTGAATGGCTGTTTTGCCAGGATGGACGTTCATTTATTCATTAATGATCAACCCGACAGATCATTGAGGCACAAATGACCGTCCATACATTAAACGCTACTCTGCTGAATCGGCTTTTTGCCACCCCATAGTGCGCCATAGGTCGGCCCATGAATCATTAATTTGCATTTCAGGTTGTCTAAATGCAAATTGCAAAGTTTTGTAATGTGTGAGACAATTTAAAAGCCATCTATAATATCCTTTTCATAAAAAGTAAACTCACTAGTTTTTTTTAGTTAATACTATGTTGCAAACCTAATAGAATGTGGAGTTTTTCTATACCTTTGTCAATGTCTATGGGTTATTTAATTATAAAATTATACAGAATGCCCTTCTCCCAAGAAAAGCATGTATCATCCGTTGCATTATTTACAGCAATGCTCTTTGGGTGCAGTGTAGAGATTTTCACTACAGATGATCCAAATGCCTCTGATGTTACTGATCAAGAGCTGCAGATTTATAGAAAAACACGATAATTTACTCCATGGGCCCCGCAAAGGGTTATTATTGTTTGTTTAATGTTTGTTTTTTAAATTTGGTTTTCCCCCATAATTAGATGTATTAAGATCTGTAAGTGAAATGTGGAAGTAAGGCTAAATCACTGCTTGTCTGTCATAGCAAATCAAAGATTGTGAGCATGCAGTTCATTCGGAAGTTATCCATGTTGCTAAATTGATTAAGCCTTTTCTGACTCAAGAAGCTGCTGACTTCATATCTCAAGATATTCGAAGATCCGGAACCATGACCAGATGAATAATGACAGTGCCAGGGTGCGTGATTTGGTTTTCTGTTGCTTGTTTCTTTCTAATAAAGCCATGCTTCCTAGACAGAGCATGCTATTTGTGTTTGGTGTTAAAGGAGAACTAAACTTAAATTTTTTAAAACCTAATGTGAAAGTTTTTCTCCCCAGAACCCTACACATTGTAATATTCTTCTCTGGTACGTTGCATTTAGTATTTGTCAGAATAGATTCTGAAATAAGAAGGCTTCCATGTTGTTGCTAGTACACCCACAGCCCATGAAGTCATCAAATAGCCATGCCCCCTGACCCCAGTATTCACTGTCTCTATGCACAGTGTTTTTCTATACAGATCTCTCCACACAATATGGAATCCCTGATAAGACTTTGAAAGCTGCTTGTTACCCTGCAGTTTATTAACCAGTCAGTGTGAGTTGCTGGAAATAAGCTGCAGGGTAACAAGAGCTTTCAAAGTCTTATCAGGGACTTCCATTTTTTAAAATTATTCTTTTCCTAACAAAAGATAAAGCTTACAAATGTAGCTAGACACTCTGCTTATTCAGTGTTGGCGCACCGGTTAAGGCACTGGATTTAAAAATTACACAGTTACATATGCATATTTTTGTTCTATTATATTCATGCAAAAGATAAAGCTTATAAATGTACTGAGGCTTTCAGTTTATCAGTGATGGCTCACCTTGTAAACACCAGGTTTAGACACTTACAGTTCAGAAGGTCATGAGTTTGAATCCTCAAACTTATATTTATTTTTTGTTTCCATTATGTTCCTAGTACAATATTCTACATGTACCAATGGTTTATGTAGTGTCTCTCTTAGCCTAGAGGTAAGAGCTCTGCTTTTAGCAAGACAGAGTAAATGTACAAGTTGCAGGTTCTATTCCCCAGACTTTTTGGCTGAAATGTTGGTATTTTGTTTGTTACATCCATGCTATCTTAGAAATACACTGCAAAGATTACTTTTTCTTTTTGTATGAAAAGTAAAGGATATATCATTGTGGGACAGGAGCATTGAATGTGTTTGAAAACAAAAAACTGAAATCCCTGTCCTGTGTCAGGGAGAGGGGGGATCTCTGTGCTATAATGTGATTGGCTGTCAGCTTCTAGGAACCAATGCTGCAACTTCCTTTTTTTGATCTTTGAGCTCTCTCAGAGCATGTGCCTGGACACAGACACTTTGTTGGGGGTTTACCCAGCTATGGTGGATTGTGGAGCTGACCCCTAGTACTTCAGTTTTATTTTCATAAATCAGCCAATAGCCACAGCAAATGGAGAGGTAAGACACAGCTTGTTTGTATGTTTGTGAATGTGTTCTGTCTATTGGGACAATGTTATCTGGAGACTTTAGTTCCCCTTTAAATGGTGGCAAATAGTATTTTATTTTAAAGATCCCATCAAAGTCGCTATAAAGTATGTCCTTGTCTTTGGTGCTCTCTGCACATCGTACAGTTCTCCCAACATAAAGTTTAATGCTCATGAGGTGTTTGTGGCATTTGCTGGATCTGGAAATAGTGACCATGACATTGATACTAATCATTACATTTTACACCAAATCAATATGAAAAGCAGGAACCATTTTATTCTTTGGCTTCACTGAGTAGATCTATAACTTTCTAAACAAAAAATTACAGGTTCCCATTGTCTTTGGAGCCTAGGATCTCAAGTACCATTAAAAGTGACTGGAACAAGCTGCATATTTAGGGTTTAGGCCTCTGTTTTTTAGAGAGAAAACTCCTACAAGGGATCGATTAAATCCAAAAGCTTTCCTTGGATGCGATAGAAAGTAGGAATAGGATTGGCTACTCGCAGGCTTCAGTAAAACTTAAGTCTTTATTGGTTTACAATGTAAAAACATGGATACAGCACTATACAGATTGATCCCCGATGGGGTCACACATCGGGGATTGTATCTGTTTTGGCTGTATCCAATGTAACCAATAAAGAGCACATCTATTCTTACTTTCTATTTCACCTTCACTGCCTGGAGCTGGGAGGCTGTTCCTTTGGGGTGATCCACCACGTGGCTTCTATCCAATTTGTTTGTCTGTAAGTGCCGCTATTACTGTGCCTGCTTTCATGCTATATTACCAGATATGTGTGGCGAATGAAATAATGGGATGTACTTGTCTCACACCCACCCAGTGACTGTATTGGCGGCAGCTGATTTTTAAAATGTATTTTTACATTTTGATCATTAAATAGATTTTGCCAGTTTCCTGTACTTTTTACTAGGAAATTTTTGCTTTGTGTTGCTATGTTTCCTATTCTGTGTTGTTGCTCTAACATATATGTGACCTGTTCTTAGACTATGCCAGTTACTGCCAGAGCACTAGAAACCATGATCAATTGTCACTGCTCACGCAAAGGTTAGAATGAGCAAAACCATTGATCTCCAGGATGCAGATGCAGCACTTGAGTTGGTCCAGTTTGCCTACTTTAGAAGGTATAATAAACCATCTATTGTATATAAACACATCCTATAATACTAAAGTGCTGTAGTACTTCCTATTCAACCAATTTTACAATCTGTTTTATTTGTATACAATGTAGGTTTTGGCAAAAGAAAAGCGAAAAATTGAAAGGATCTGAATGCGGAAATTCTGAGTCAAGACTCCATCAGATGGGCATACGTGTTTGTGACATTGTTTTCCTTCAAATTTGTTTCTCTTCAAACTCTCACTACTACGTATGGTGCCTTGTCTGGAACTGAGCCAATGGTAGGTCCAGGAAGTAAGGATTACGTATAAACGGAAGATACAAACAGTTGGTGCATCAGAAGACAGCCTAAATTAGTAAATGTTTAGTAAAGGGATTTCAATACATTTTAATTTTTTGATTTCATAGGAAAGTTCTAGGCATGCAAAAAAACTGACTGCCTCACAAGATGATCAATGGATCCTTACTCTTTCAGCGAACAAGACAGTCAAATGAACGTAAGTATTCTCTCTGCTCTACTAAAATAATAATAATATTTGTGCAGTTGGTCCTTCCCCTTATTTGATGACAAGCAAACAATACCCAAGATCAATCAAACATATGTTAGACATACTAAGCCTATTGGAATGTGCACATCACCTTGGCAAACACAGGAAATTAGTAGCAGATGCACTCTTGTGAAAAAAGAAAAGAGCCAAAGAAAAGCACAATCCGTATGTTTGAAAACTAGGGGCAATAAACCAATATGTAGATAAAATATAATATATACCAGCAAAAGTGTGCCGTTCGTGCACTGTGGACATTGCAGTCGGCCCATAGCTAACCATACACACACAAGACTAATTGGATGTACGCCACAAAAGAATGTATTTTTTATGCTAGGGGAGGTGCATTTTGAGTGGGACAAGTTAAGGACAAGGTAGGCATGACAGAGGGAAGTCGATTAGGGCTACAAAATGGAGAACCTATTAGGTTAGCTAGAAGGGGTAAATAACATACCTCAAGTACAGCACTGCGGCCGGCAGATGAAATTATATTTTGGGAATTAGCAGTTGAGGAACACAGTCTCCACAACAACTATTATCACACTATATGTGGGCAGATGTGAAATGGCATAACGCCACGCACGCTCACAATAGAGTGAGTATGATATACTCACTTGTGCACTCTTGTACAATGTCTGTAGTATGATAAGGGTTTTTTTTGTGGCAGGTGCTTTAAGCGTTTAACAGTAATATACATAGGGAAAGTGTGTATGTGTTTAGTAAATGGTTACATAGTTACTAACAAATTGACACTACAGTATTTTTAATATAAAACACATGATGTATATATAATAAAATCCTAACATAACCCTTACTCCTACAAACAATGGAATCTTCAAAATGGAGTATTTTGCCACACCTCCAATAGTTAAGTTATGTTTGATTAATATGTAATGGTGACGCTGTGGTTACTTTTACAGATGTAGAATTGCTAGCGAATTACTTATCCCTAGTAGGAAGTTTAAATGTGCGCTACACAATAGCCGATGTAGTGCAATATGGATGCATGCACACGTTTAGCTGTAGTAGGAAGTGTCCAGAGGAGTTGCCATATATCTGTATTGAAGAGAACTAACCCCTATTGGCTGGTGTAGTGATGGGCACAGGGAGGATCTGGTTAATCTGCAGTTAGATGACATAGTTTATTTAAAACTACATTACCCACAATCCCCTGACAGCTTTGTCTCTATGCCGCACTCTGCTCAGTAAAGACTACTATTCCCAGCATGCAACATTAGCTAGGCGCTGGAAACCCGCAGCAAGGCTCATGTGTGCAGTGCAATCGTTTTAACCTGTTTTGATGTGGTCTGTATACTGTGCGTAGATAAGTGGTTAACAAAGAACTAACTGACTTGATTTGTCTGTAGGGCTGAGGCTTAGTGTTTGGAATTGTTGAACCGCAGTCGTGTTCTGAGTCAAAACACCAGAGAGATTTATACCTGTTTCTGTGTATATAAACACATTAATGTCGGAGGGGTGTAAATTACCAGAAGTTTCTTGCCAACTCCCACCTGCTAACAGCTGTTAACGGAGTCAGAACACGATTTCTAGTGTGATGCTGTTCAACAATTCCAACACTAAGGCTGGGTACACACCAGAAGATATTTTCGGCAAACCAATCGATTCACGGTACTTTCGGTCGGTCGGACGAAAATATCTCCTGGTGTGGGTCCCATTCGGACAAATGGACTTGTCTGAAAATCCTGATCGATCGTGCAGTTGTCTGTGGGGCCGCACAGTCGTTCATTCGCAAATTTGGCGTGATCGACTGACATATGTCCCGGCTGATGTAGTCGCTCCGTGTGTACCCAGCCTAAGCCTCAGCCCTGCAGAGAAAGCCAATCAGCTGTTTCTTAACTTCTTATCTACCGGACAGTATAGGGACCAAGGTACAACAGGCTAAAGTACTCGCGCACACACATCCTGTATAAGGACAAGCTTATGACGTTGGCGCATGCGTGTGACGTCATTAAGCATAGCCGTTGCTGCGCCCACCCGCGCACTCACCAGTAGCTCAATGCGATGCGACCGGAAGTGATGTCGCACCTATTCTGATTTCCGTTAAACAAAAACTTTATTTTGATTGGGCGTTTGCACACGCACTACACAGTACCAGAATACATTCCGATCCAGAATGCTTTGCAACCGGACATGATGTGCAAACACGGATGTGCTATGGGATCTCCAGTTTCACCCATTGTGGCCAACCTTTACATGGAGGAGGTAGAAAAACAGGAGCTTAATACCTTTAAGGGCATAGCACCCAGCCACTGGTTCAGATATGTTGATGACACCCGGTTAAAATCCCACCAGAAGGAAGTACAAGCTTTCACAGAACACATTAATGCGGTAGACCAAAACATCAAATTTACAAGGGAAGAGGTACAAAACACAAACTGGCTTTCTTGGACTGCTTGGTAGAAGTCGGGGAGAATGGTAAACTGGAAGTAGAGTTTACAGAAAACCAACCACACACAGATCAGCATTTGATGTTTGACTCCCATATGTAGCAGGGGTCTCTGAGAAATTAAGAATTTTCAAAAAACGATGTATCCCTGTCTGCTTTAAAACAAACACACTGAGGCAGCATTGGTTATCCAAAAGACCCAATACTGAACACAAGAAAAGCAACATCATATACACAGTGCAGTGAAGAATGCTCTGATTTGTATGTGGGGAGACAATACACAACGTAGCACCACTACGTGAAGAACACTGCATCTGAAAATGTCAGACTATGTCTTTCAAGGAAAGAATGGTTGAGTTGTGTGGGGGGTTTGGGAGGAGTGATATTTGGGTAGGGTGGGGGGACCAGTGTTGTTGGCCGGGTTGGTTGGTGGCATCTAAGGATAGGGACATCTTTTGAAGATTGTAATGTTAACATATTGGCAAAGGAACATGACTGGTTCAAGAGAGGTGTCAAGGAGGCCATTTATGTGAAAATAAAGAAAACCAAGCCTGAATAGAGGTGGGGGGTTCAACCACCACTGTCTGCCATGTCAATGCTTTTTGACACCTTACCCTGGGCATTCTACAACACCTCTTAGCCATTATGCAATCACGCCCTTAACACCTGGCTGTGATATGCTAATTGGGATATTCCAGGGTACATATTGCCACAGATTCTGTACAAGTCATTCTGAATTGAGAAAGCCAGTCGGATGACTAGCGAAACGTCTTCAAGAACTAAACTTCAAGTCCAGTTGATCTAATTGAATACAAAGATAAAGACTAATACCTTAAAGCATGGATAAGATGAGGTCTCTAGCTGTTGTGACCCAAAGATTATGCATTCAAAGTTTACCTTCCTAGTCTGCATTCTCTCCATGCTGTGACAGATACAGCATGAACTCTGTATAATTGGTACCACCCCCCCACAAAATCAATATTTTCTAAAGCTAGTTGCAGGTGTGTGCAATCATTCTTTGCTTTCCTCTGCCCATGGACACCATAGGAGAGAAACTTTTCAGGCTTCGGGCTAGCTTTAAAAACAAAATTGTTGAGCGGGCTGATATGCAGCAGCAGGATACAATTGGATATGCTCAAGCTAGCAAAGAGAGAGTGGCGCAATGGCACTGGTGATGTCACAGCTCAAATTGTAAGCTGGAAGCACTACCTTTATACTGCTGTAAGTTTGGATAGATTGCAGCTAGAATCATGATTCTGGGGTCGTTTAAAGGTAGAAGTGTTTGTTTTTTTTGTTTTTTAAATAGAGGGCCTTTTATAGAGACTAAAGTTCCCCTTTAATGTTTAGTCATTTAAAAAAAAATGTTGGTTATTCATCATGCCCACCAGTGTGATTTTATGATTTTTCCTTAAATATTTAAAATTCTAAGTAAAATCTTAATCCAATTTCAATTTAACAGCACTTTCTCAGAGTTGAGGGCTCAAAGTAAGAAAACAGAGAGCCAAAAGCTAAGCATTCCTTGAGTCAAAACGGTAGGTAGGATGAACAATTGAATTGAGCTTATACCTAAAGGAGAACTAAAGCTAAAATGTTTGTGTTTAGGAGAACTAAAGCAAAATTCTGATTTTAGAATGAATTAAGCTTAGTTTAACCTTTCTCTAAAATAAATGTGTTATGATGCCCATTACTGGTAAATCTGTTACTTTTCATACAGTATAAAATACTGTACTACTTACAGTACATAGCATAATGTACTATTTATGTGTTATTGTGTTGATAGATGGCCAAATCTCTGTACTATATGCATAATTATTATTGATATAGGCATTCCCGGCACACTTAATTCATAAACATGAGTTTATTTCAACGTTTTGTGACGCTCAGGTCATCTTCATCAGGACAACCATTGTTGTCCTGATGAAGACACCTGTGCATTGCCAAACATTTAAATAAACTCATATTTATGAAATCATCATTCCGGGGAATTGCTTATATATGTATTGGAAAAGTTTGGTGTAATGGATGGAGTTATATGACTTGGTGGCACCTGTAAATAAAGTTAGCTTTGGATGAGTGCAGAAACCCACATAATATAATTATTATTATTATTGTGGGTTTATATAGCGCCTGCATCTTCAGGGGCGCTTTACAATTACACCATGAATGAATAATGCTTTATATAGCAGCCTAAGGCTATGTACACATGGACCCACAGACCTACTGATCAACTAAACTGATTGGGAGTCTGTCAGTCACAAATACTGCCAATTTGGCCAGTTGATCCTGTTATCCGTTGAAGACACAGGATTCACAGTTTTTACAATCATGATTAATCACTCGGACAGGCTGATTTTGCAAATGGGCATGACAGTCGATTGGCCAAAATATCAACACTTATGTACATGTTCTCACTATGCAGCAACCATATAACCACGGATATCTTTCCTTCTGAAGTGACCCACCTGATGTAACTATGTTTCTTGGGAAAGCACTATACAATTCTGTATTTGCACATGGCTTTGTTCAGCTGACCACGTATCCCCTTTAATAATGCTTTTAAAAATAAAGAATACATTTAGAGTAGCTTATACAAATTGTTTTTTGTTGGATCAAGAAAATGTATGAAAACGCGGCCATACACGATCAATACTGTTGAATGATTTGAACACTTACCAAATCTTTCAAAAATAGGTAACCTTCTGATCAATAGACTACCTTTCTTCGTAAAATAAAGGGGAAAAGAAGAGAGATGGGATATAGTCCAGAAAGTACTGCACAGTCTAGATGTAAAGAGAAGAGGTGATATGGCCAGAAGAGGAAGAGAGTAGGGGACACACACTGGAGAGAAAAAGATGAGATTGTCACAGGCTACATAGAGCTTGTATAGTATGTTACTGTCCATAATGGGACCCATTTTCATTGTTGGCAAAGGCAGCCCTTGTTAGTCTTCGCTTCAGTGCTCCATGAAGAGAGCAAAAAATAGGCCAGGCAGTTGATTTTTTTTTATCCATTAGTCCATATGTCCAATGCTCAGAAAAAAATGGTGTATGCTTCAAATCTGTTGATCCAGCTTGACTTTTTGGATTAGTTTCACCCCAACATTTGTGTATATAGATGCTAGGATACACGCTAGTTTCTGGATTTCAGTTGAAAATACCAGGTTAAGATTCTTATGTTGAGGTGGATAAGGTAATAATAACTTTCAGCATGCCATCAAACGCAGAATAAAACTTACAGGGAGATGCAATAAAAGTTCTTATTGTTAAAAACGATGTTAGTTTAAAATATTAAATAAGATCTGATTGGTTGGGAAAAAATTAGCACCATTTTTAACGAATCTCCCCTGTAGCATTAAAGATTGTCCATTCCATGTGAAAATAAATGTAATTTACTTTTCCTAGTGATTATTATACATTAATTCTTCTGTTTTAAGAACTAAAGAGTTTAAGCAGCCCCCTCAAAATATTCAAAAGCTTGCGCTCCCGTCTGTGGCAGTCAGTCAGATATTGGCTTATCAATGATGGAAATCCAAAGCCTTTCACACTTAATGAAGTAGAAGATGCGCTGGAAATATGCAGAATGACAATCAAGTCATGGTGTCCGATGATGTTGTTTTCCTAATTTAAATTTGTATTTTGAAATTTTTTTGTAATATGTCCCCAATGTGGTAAATTAATGGCTATGAAATACTTTTTTGTAAATTGTGCAAAATAAACTAGTATAAACTGCGGATACAAATACTGTGTTCTAACTTGTGACTTTATTTAAAGAAGCAGTCAACATGTACAGACAATGCCTGACACCTATAATGGGAATTTTTATGTCATCTTCAAGAACTAATCTTCAAGTCCAGTTGATCTAATTGAATACAACAGATAGACTGAGTTTGTAGCGTGAATGGCCACCATAAAGCTGGGAACAAAAATGCAATATTTTGGCCCAATTGACCAATAGTTCAGTGTATCGGTCGATCGGGCCAAATCATTTCATGGGTTTTCGGCCACAACCGACCAGTCGGAAGTGCTGAATGGTCGCCAAGACCAAGGATTGCTTTGTGTGTACACAGCTTAAGGGCCATATTCATAAAGGTGCAGTATTGTTTTTAGTGAGACCGCACCATTAACGTTCCTTAATTTTTGATAATTTTGACATCCATTAATTTACGATTGTTATTGTAAATTACTGATAAAGGTTGTAAATCTACATAACGTAGATTATTGATCGTAGATACAATAGCGTAGATTTGCGATCTCCATAGAATACCTTGTGGTAGTTTACTACAGCAATGATTACCGTGGTAATCTACTGTTTCCATACATTTATGGCCGATATTGTGCATTACGGTAATGTGCGGTATTGCTAAATTTGTTAAATATGGCCCTTGGCTCTTTAAAATTCTCATTCTTAAGCTACTGCAGAAACTTGTTAAATATGGTCATGTAGTACTCTCCTGCCAATCCTTTTACAAGACAGATTAGGCAAGGGAACTAAACTGCACATAGTTATTTTATCCAGTTCTTCAGGGGCTTACATTTACTTTATACTGCCATTTACCGAGTGTGATTTTACAGTTTTTAGGTGTTTTGGGGGATTTGATTTCAGATTCCGAAGTACTGTATTACATATTACAAACAAATTTGGGGTGAGTCTTGTTTAATGAATTCTGGCAGCCATCTTTAACAGAAAATGTAGGGCAAATAAGGCACAACAGCTCGAAGACCAGAGGTTTTCATAGGATCCCTTTTACTTGTATAGATTTTAAAATGCGAGGGTTTGTTACAAATCCACTCGCTTAACAAAACATTATCAGGGAGATTCAACTTGCTCTATAACAATATCCCATAGAAAATTTACCAAGGCTGCATATCTCTGGGTGAATCTTACAGAATAAAAATATTTAAAGCCAGCTGATAATGTACACACTGTCTCTGGTAAATAGGCTTGTTACCTGTGCAGCCACCGCATCCTAGGGGTTAAAGTCTAACCGATCGTAGAACGCTTAGTGCGACTTTAAAGCCCTTAAGAGCACTGTGCCCAGCCATTGCCTCTCCAAATGACCCTGCATATTATGTTTAAACAGTCATTTGCATGGGAATATACAGTAATGTGCTGACACATACTTTCCAGGCTATTTATATGTCCACTTATACTTATGGCATCAAACGTGGCTTTTTTTAAAGGCATATGGGCTATATTTATAAAGGCACGGTATCGCTATTTTTACAATCATACAATTACTATAACTATACAATACTATATTGTGGTACTTCGATAACCTGTGGTATTGGAAGTTTTCAATACCGCGAATATGGTCCATTGTAATGTTAAAATACACTTGCTTTATAATACTTTACACCATGGTAATTGAATATGATCCATTGTAGCGCCAAAATACCATTGTTGCCACTTTTTAAATACGAGGAAGTGTTTTTGGCATCAATATGTGGCAGAAACTTTTTTTTTTAATTCTAAATTTCATTAAAGTCCATTTGCAACGCAATGCGGTTTCTAAAATAGCAAATGGGTTTTTTTGTATGAATTTGTCCATCAATATCAAATATTCCCTACGGAAAAGTCTTTAAAGTCCTGTCTAGAAGAAGAAAGTGCCTTTTATCATCTGCCTTCTTCTCCTATTCATTTTATCACCAGGGTCTAGAGTTCTTTTTTTTTTTTTTTTGAAGTGAACTAAAGCTAAAATATGAATAAGCCTTAAGGTAGTCAAAAATAAATACAATATCAGCAGATAGTTAATTTCTCTAACTCAGCAGGTTTCTGACGTTTCAGATATTTTCCAGCCCTCCTTCCGTGTGAGTACCAAAACGCTTGGTCTCATGCAGATAAATGGGCCACTCTTGGGCGGGATGGAGGATAGATAATTAACTGAGAGGATTTCTCTACAATGCTTCTGGTTAGAGGTAAGAGAATCTGTTTAAATGAATTTAGGCTCATTTACATTTTAGCTTTAGTTCTCCTTTAACAATATAGTGCATTGCATTATGGTTACAAATTAGCCATCACAGAAGATTTGATTGGTGGGTGCACATTGTGTTTATAGGAAGAAGACCTCAAATTGTATATGTTCTTTATAGGTTGTTTAATTTTTATTTATGGTAAGTAATATGTTCTTCAGCCTTTTGCCTTATTCTGGTCTTTGTATGATGAGAACTTTGGAAACCAAATGGAGTATGCTACGTGGAGCATTTCTTTGGAAATGATTTATTTATGAATGAATATTGGGTAAATGGGTTGATTTTCTGAATGGAGAAAAAATCCTTGTGGTAAATTCCATGTGCTTCATAACCGGTTGTTAGACAGGAAGTTAATTTTTAAAATGCAGTTTTCTGGAGAAAAATAATAAATTGAGAAATGTTATGGTTCCTTTCTACAGCAGAGCATATCTACTTTTGTTTCTTTACCATTAATCTCAAATAACCTGCTCATCCCCAGAGTCCACCTAATATCCTTTGGTCACAGGCCTTCTGTCATTCCACACCCACTCTGGAACTCCTTACCCCCCAGTCAGTCAGTCAGTCAGAACTGCCCCATACCGGAAGAGTTTAAATCCTGACTGAAAACCCACCTGTTCAGTTCAGTGCAGTATTTGCATATCTATCCTATATAATAAAAGCCTAACTGCTGCCTATGTGCTGTTTGTGTGTGGTGCCACTGCAGTTTCAATTGATTCACCACTGAGTAGGAGAAGTAAGAAACACACGAAGCATGGAGACAACAGCAGATAAGGTAGAGAGAGAGAGAGAGAGGGGGGACTCTGCCTTTTGTGACAGGCCGGGGCCAGTGGGGACTCTGGCCTTGGGATACTGAGGGGGTTCTCTGGCTTCTAGTGCCCATTAATGTAAAATAATGGTGATCATGTGTGTTCCAAAAACAACGCAGCACATGCAATGTAGCTACCCACATGTCATTCACTGCTCTGTGAAGTGATTTTAGGTAAATCCTGTCATGCACAGAAGGGTTTCCTAATGTTCTACTAAAACCACCAACAGAACAATCAATTTTAAATCTCATCTGTTCAGTCTGCCTGCAAAAGATGCACATAATCTGTATGATCAATTACTAGTTTGGTGTTATCAGCAAATTCTGAGACCTTGTTACAATACCCAAGTAATTCTAGCATTTCACTCCAAATCTAGCATTTTAGTACATGAGAAGAAGTCTGGAATAAGAGAATCTGACTCTGATCTAATGCTTTCTAGTGGGCCCATAGTAACTCAGTCTGAAACTGAGCGACACCAACTTTTTTCTTTATATACTCACATTTTCCATAGAAACAACATTTCCAGCTTGTGCAAGTTGTTTTTTGTGCTTCTTTTTCAAGCAGAACACGCTGACAAGGGTAACTATTAGCATGACTGCAAATATAGCAACTGAGGAGGACACGGCGATCACCATTGTGTCCTGGCTGGAGACTTTCCGTTCACACTTTTCTCCAACGTACCACCAGTCATTAGAAAACTTTGCACCTGAGGAAACAGAACAATAGAGGGGCCCATTTACCCAGCACCGTTTTAAGTAGTTTCTTTTTGTGCTAACCATTTCAATATTAGTTGGTGCGACTTTAACTCCTACAGCAATTTTATAGCCACTTTACACTGGATTTAGTGCAATTTTTTAACGTCGGCTATTAGCGCTCTAGGTAAATCCCGAAATGCAATATTTTGGATTATGATTTTTTTGGAAAAGACAGACCACACAGATTGGTGCTTTTAAAATGCCCTAATGTCCAGCCCACCCATATTCCACATATAAGATTATCTCATACCCAGCTCACACAGATGGCACATATAAGATTCCCATGCCCGCTTACACAGATTGGGACATATAAGATTCCCTCATGCCCAGCTTACACAGACTGTCTGTGTGGGCAGTGCTGGGCACATCTTACAACCAGAGTCACTTACCCCATGATGAGCAAGCAGGGCCTGAGTGGCTGCATGAAAGGACTCACTAGAAAGTGGCAATTAGTGCAGAGCAGGAATAAAAACATAGGGACATGCTATGAGCAAACATTTTAGTTTGCTTTATGGTAGGTGCACCTCTAAAGGGTTTGGGGCACTTCTATTATTAAAGGGGAAACAGGAAATCTGGGCAGTTTTCCGGATGTTTAAATGTAAAGACCACTGTTTACCAGTCTTTGTGAGCAATGATATTTTCCATTCTCTGTGGACACTTATATTTTCTAGTCTGTATCTCTCTGTCTATAGCTATCTAATCTCTATGTCTTTCTCTCTTTTATATTTCCTATCTGTCTCTCTCGCACCTCTCTCTATTCACCTCAAAGTACCTAATGGCTATGAAAAAATTTGGGAGGGCAAAGGGGCATGGCCTACATAATGCACTGCATGGAGCACATTTGGTACCCACGAGTGCCCCAGATCTTTTCAATTCGATCTACTCTTTCTACTTACATCTCCTTTTAGCAGTTCTATAGACAAAAGGTTCACGCACTTAATAATCCCCCAAAACCCGTTCTTCATATACATTACCACTTTTTTTTACCTCACACTGGTTCTCACTCACTATAATGCAGATTCCGTCATTTCACAACTATTTTCTTTACAGAGCTTTGCAAAATCTGGTGTGGTTGCCGGAATATTTGTTCCTGGGGAATGTGTTGTGGATTGGAGATGGCGGAGATGGCGGAGATGGCTGAGATAAATTTAGATGTGAAACATCTAGTTTAAAATGAACAGAAGGTTTAACATATTTCAGTCACATGACACGATAAAGAGAGTAAGATCTTAGAAAATCCAATGCAGGTATATTGTCTTAAACACCAAGCTTTCTTACATCACAACTATACAACACATCTACTGTATCACAAATCACACACATGTGGAGATGGCCCACACCAAGTAAATATCTAAAGGTGTGGACAGCCCCAATCACTTTTATACCCACAGAGGATCTTTAGGCCCATTTATACCAACCCAAACCTGTTTGTGTATTTTATGACAATAAAGTTGTCCACTCTCTCTTGTCTCCAGGTACAATCAAGGCAAATATACTGTATCAAGTATATCATATACAGTAATACAGTATTGCACAGAACAACCCCAAATCTGCCTAGCAGGGACATGTGTTACTTAAAAGATAGGAAGCTGCCATTAATCTCAACAATTCTGAGTGTGGACCTACTAATATACAAGGGCATTTATTAACATATTGAATTTTACTTGTGATCTTTTTCTGTTCCTTTTATTCTATGAAAACATTAAAGGGACATATTTATAATAATGTATTTTTGCACTTGTTAAAGCATGCTTTGCTGAACTGTGGCCTAGCTATAAACCTAAGGGCCCCAATGCAGATTTTGGACCTGGGAGTCAGGATTCAGACTCAGGGGGCCAGACCAGGTGTCACCAACCCATCCACCAAAATACCAAAAAAGATTTATACCACTTTCACAATCAGCAAACTGTTGAAAGAATAAATAAATGCACTTGTTGTGGCCACAACTAGAAAGATTAGGGCCTCTCTCCCTTGTTATATACAGCAGTTGCATTGGTGTCATTTATCGGTACAGTATTTTGTGTTAGACTATTTTCAATAATTTACAAGAATTAACCTGGGATTTATTAAATATCTAAGGTACAGGAATATGATCTGGGTGGTTGTGACAAAGATCGGGTGTGTAAAAAGAGCTCAGACATATGCTTAGGCAGTGTCCAGCATCTCAAAGCTGTAACACACTACCTTGTCTCCTAGCTTGAGAGCAAGGGATCAGGAGCCAGGAAGGAGGACGCAGGATATCTACCGAGGCAGTATCTTGTAGCAAAGAGCTGATTAACACTACCCTGCCCTTTAGCTTGAGAGCAAGGGATACCGGAGGCTAGTCTGCAGAAAGAAGCAGACTAGGGCTTGCCAGAAGTGAAAGTTGAGCAGGGGAGATGAAGCTAGGACACATGCTTAGGCAGTGTCCGAGCTGAAAGCTGTAACACCACTACCCTGTCTCTTAGTTTGAGACAACAGATTCAAAAAACCAGGAAGGAGTAAGCAGACCAGGAGACGCCAGCAGCACCCAGCAATTTGGAGCCATGAAGTGGAGCCCAGAAGTCCCAGGAACTGCATCCCAAGGACAGTGCTTGGTTGGTAGGATAGGGTTGTGCTTGATTCTAGTGTGTTATAATAAAACTCCTTCAATTGTGAGCTTGTGTTGCCTGGTTTGCCTTATTTCCCGCAACCTTACACAGGGCCTCTTGTGTTCGTGTTTTTACATGAATTTACATTACCCTGCTGTTTTATCTACATAGCATTGGCACAATCAATTATACCTAGTAGAAACATACCCGTATAGCACTCCTATACAACTTACCCGTAATAGCACTCCTATACAACTTACCTGTATAGCACTCCTATACAAACTTACCTGTAATAGCACTCATAATAAACATACCTGTAATAGCACTCCTATATAAACATACTGTAATAGCACTCCTTTAACAACAAATCTTAATAGCACTCCTTTACAAACATACCCGTAATAGCGCTCCTATATAAACATACCCTAAATAGCACTCCTTTACAAACATACCTGTAATAGCATTCCTTTACATGATAGCACTCCTATATAAACATACCTGTAATAGCACTCCTTTACAAACATACCCGTAATAGCACTCCTTTACAAACTACCCATAATAGCGCTACTATATAAACATACCCGTAAAGCACTCCTTTACAAACATACCCGTAATAGCACTCCTATATAAACATACCGTAATAGCACTCCTTTGTAAACATACCCGTAATAGCACTCCTTTACAAGCATACCCGTAATGGCACTCCTATATAAACATACCCGTAATAGCACTCCTTTGTAAACATACCCGTAATAGCACTCCTTTACAAGCATACCCGTAATGGCACTCCTATATAAACATACCCGTAATAGCACTCCTTTGTAAACATACCCGTATGGCACTCCTTTACAAGCATATTAAAATCAACCACTCCTTTACAAGCTACTCATAATAGCACTTCCCATAATAGCACTCCTTTACAAACGTACCCATAATAGCACTCCTTTACAAGCATAACCATAATAGCACTCCATTACAAACATGGCCATAATAGCACTCCTTTA